>ML262492.1:0-71241 GCA_005239495.1 Nicotiana undulata
ACTAGGACCTAGACTCAGCATAACACAACAGTTCCAGTTTATCACTCATGTCACAAAAGAGGAAATATATATGGCAATGATGAACGTTGATGAGACGAAGGCACCAATGATAGATGGATTCAATGCTTGCTTTATCGAAAAACCTTGGCCTATCATTGGAGGAGAGGTAAATGAAGCAATCTTGAATTTCTTTGATTCTGGGAGAATGTATAGGCCAATTAAATGTACACTAGTTACTCTAACCAAAAGTCAAGAACCCTTCTTCAGTTAAGCAATTTCGAAAAATCTCATGTTGTTATGTGCTATATAAGATAATATCCAAGATACTCATAAAGAGAATGCAAACAGTGATGTCTAGTTTGGTAGATGGGAGCCAATCAGCTTTTACCCCGGGAAGATTAATATCCGATAATATCATACTCAGCCACGAGTTAGTAAAAGGATATGGTAGAAAAGATATTTCTCTAAGATGTATGTTGAAAGCATACATGCAAAAGGCATATGATTCGGTAGAATGGGTATTCCTAGAGTAGGTTATGAATGGGCTAAACTTCCTTCTCCTTTCACTCATTGGATCATGGTCTGCCAAAAAACGGTGTCATATTCTGTTCAAATCAATGGACAACCATCCGAGGCTTTTGGTGAAAAGAAAGGATTAAGATACGGGGACCCATTATCTCCATTCCTGTTTGTATTGGTGATTAAATACTTTAGTATAATTTTGAAGAGACTGGTACATGAACCTGATTTCAATTACCACTCAAAATGTGAGAAAATAAAAATTATTCAATTGGGATTTGCAGATGATTTGCTTCTTTTCTCTAGAGGTGATGTAAAATCTGTTCATATGCTATTTGTCCAGGAGTTTTCCTTAGCTTCAGAACTTGTTTCCAATAGAGAAAAACGTTATATATATTTTGGAGACGTGCGGCAAGAAGTGAAACAACAGATTATAGAAGTAACTGTTTTTGCAAAAGGAAAATTGCCAACTAGATATTTGGGGGTGCCTCTAAGCACTAAACGACTATCAGTGATCCAGTGCCAACCACTGCTAGAAAAAATGATAGGAAAGATCCACTGTTGGACATCAAAATTATTATTCTATGCAGGGAGAGTTCAATTGATAAAAAATGTGTTGTTTTCCATTCAAGTATTTTGGTCACAGATATTTGTGCTACCTACAAAAATTGTCAAAGTTATTGAAGCAACTTGTAGAAAATTCTTGTGGTCAGGTGGGGTGGAGGCATCAATAAAGGCATTACTAGCATGGGATAGAAATATTACCCACAAGTTGCTGGAGGGATAAATGTTTTAGATGTTGCTTGTTGGAATAAAGCTGCAATATACAAGCTTTTATGGAGATTATGAGATTATGCACTAAAAATGTTAGCTTGCGAGTAAAATATATTCACTGTTACTATATAAAAGACAAACATGTGTGGGATATATCACCAAGACAAGAATCATGGGTGGTTCAAAAAATACTAAAGTCCAGAAGATATGTTGAACAAATAGGAATGGGTGCAACTAAATTTAAGTCCTTGACAATCTTCTCTATTAAACAACTGTACGCTAAATTGAGGGAAGAATTCCCTAAGATTTCTTGGAGGAAACTAGTATGCACTAATCTAGGAGCTCCTAAATGGATATTCATATTGAGGTTGGTGGCACATGGGAGAATACTTACCAGAGATAGATTACTTCATTGGGGAATGAGTGTAGCACAATCTTGCCCTATATGCAATAGTGGGATCGAGAGTATATCACACTTAATTTTTCAATGTGACTATGTTGCTTATATCTGCAATAAAATCTTGTTCTGGAAAGGATTAAACAGGAAGGCCATGGATTGGTCGGAGGAATTAAAGTGGGCAGAAGAACATGCAAATGGGAGAAGCTCTGAAGCAGAAGTTTATAGGATAACACTTACAGCAAGTATATACTATGTTTGGAGGAAAAACAATCCAAGGGTGTTTCAAGATAAATATTCAGCACCAGATCTTATTATAAAGCAAATCATTCAAGAAGTTTGCTGCACGGGATCAATGAAGCCAAGACTTGCTCGAAAATTGGAAATGTTGAACTTTTATCCTTAGCACTAGGGTAGTAGTAGAAGTTTGTAGTAGCAGATAGTAGATGTTTTGCTTAGCGTCAGCTGTTGGAACAATATGTTCAACAATCTGCTGTATTTTTTCCTCCTTATGTACATAATGATCGATTGGTAATAAAATTCTTTATGTACCAAAATTAAAAGGAAAATCAATAAAATTAGTTTTACCAAGTTTAAAATAAAAGTTACATCGAGTACAATAATGATAATGTTCTAGAAATAACTGGTAATGCGATAAACCCAATTAATCATATTGGGCACACTATTAAAAATTTAAGAGTTCTAAACTAATGCCCCAAAGGATCGATCTTTGCATGCACTGAGTAAAGTGTGATATTATTATTATTATTATTATTATTATTATTATTATTATTATTATTATTATTATTATTATTATTATTATTGGACATTTCTTATAGCTTAGTGTGTGCTTTTTCCTGTATTAATATTTTTTTATCTCATGATTTTCTCTGAATGTTTCTATGATTCCACCAAACTGTAGAGATACCAGGTCCTCTACTAGTTCCCACAGAGAAGTACACTTAAGAAAGTAAGTAAAAGACAAGGGATTTTTACGTGGAAAAATCCCACTCAAGGGGACAAAAACCACGACCTACACTTGTAGGATTTCAACTTCACCAACTTGTAATCTAAACTATTATAAGCCACTTTGTAATGAACTTCTTACAAAAACTTCAACACACTAACTTGTAATCGCTATTACAAGCCACTTTGTCACTCTCTAGTTACAAAGACTTTTCACTTGTGACTACACTAGTCACTACAACAATACAAGAGGTTTAAGGTTGAGAGATTCCTAACACGGTGCTTCTACAAAAGCAAATAGGATACAATAAAAATAAAATGCAAGATTACAACTCAACTAAGGACACTAACGACACAAGGTGAAACTGGTCCGTCTCAGTGGAGTTGTCTTCTTGCTCTTGAAACACTTGAGTCTTCAATGCTAGAGGCCACTTCAATGCTTGACAGAATGTTCTTAGTAAATGCTCAAGTGAATATCTTGTTTGTATCCAAACAAGATATTAAAAGCCTTAGGACATTCCAAGAAGGATGTCTCATATCTTGAAAGTACACTTCACAACCAATGGGAAGTGAATGTTTCACTGTTACTGCACTGTAGCGTGTACAGTTGCAGGCAGTCACTTTTCTGTCACAGCTTTTACAGCTGTATAGTTGACTGTACTTTCGTCTGGGAGACTGTCAAGGGATCAGGTCCCTTAGTTGTTCCTTATAAGTTCAACAGTACATTGTCCAGAATTCCTTGAGTTAACGCTGACTGGTTGTGCTGGATACATATCAGGTCCTACATCTGGTTCTTCATATAAAAGTTTGTTAGATCATCAAAACAGAATACAACCCATCAATTTCCCCCTTTTTGATGATGACAAACTTTTATAATTGGGGAGCAGTTAAATATACTAACATAAGCAGATACATGACAGATGAGAAACCAGATTCCCAAAGAGCTCCCCCTGTCTGTGTGCTTCCCCCTTAATCCCTGCTATTAACTTTCAGGATTTTCCCAATTATCCCTTAAACTTCCCCCTTTTGGCATCATAAAAAGGCATAAACAGTGAGAAATCATAAAAAAGTCCAACAAGGCTAACTCATGCCCCTTATGTGCACACAACATGATAGAGAACGGACTAGAAAGGCAGAAAGGCATTAATGAGAACAGAAAAAGACTGATATTCATTCATCAAAAGCTTTAAAATAGATAAAAGTCTTTGCTTGGAAGAGAAAGAAACTTCATTTGGATTTTCCAACAGGAGCATCCAAGTGTTATCCAATCCCAATCACAAAAAAGAGAGAAGAAAAAACACTGTTAACCACATCACATCATAGATAGACTAGAGAAGACAGAGCCTAAGGGGCACTAGAGGAGGAAGGCTTGGAGGAAGAGGCAGTGAGAGTCCGAAGAACCAGGTCCATGCGAGCATTGGCAGAGGACTGTTCCTCGAGTAGTTTCTCCTTTAGGTTCTCAACCTGTTGCCGCAGCTCACAGTTCTCCTTGGTTAAACGGGCAATTTCTTCATTTGAGGAGCTACCAGAACCAGGCCCCTCATCATCTTGACTTGACTTAACCTACAGAATGGAAATCTAAGCCTTCAATCGCTTAATCACATCTTTGGAAGCATTCAGAGCATTGATTAGCTGAGAGATGGTAGAGGTGCTGCCCCCAGCCTTCTCAAAACACTCACATTCCTCAAGGGTTGTTTTTGAAAAGCTTTGCTTGCGGGTCCCTACTCGTGGATTCTTGACTAGCACCTTGAAATGTTCAAAGACCCGAGTAATTAGAAAACCATAGGGGAGCCCGTGATTCCCATACTTGACCTTTACAACCTTCTCCATATGATTGATCATGAGAGCAGGTAGGTTGACTGGCTTGAACTGGTCAAGGGCTTCCATTAAGATCAGATAAGCTCTGGAGGCAACGGAACGCCTCTCAGCACGGGGAAGAAGGACCTTATTTATCAGCTCAAAAAGAAGCTGATAAAGAGGTAGCATGGCCTTCTTGTAAACCCGTTCCCCCTGCTGGACTGTCCTTGGCTTAATGATGGCTCGCCTAAAATTTACCTCACAAGAATACTTCTCTGGATCCACTGAAGACAACCCTCTTGATGGAACATTCAAGACTGTTCCCATAGCAGCAGCATCAAGAGCAATATCGACACCCTCCACCAATACACAAACATGACCCTTAGCAGGAATGAAGAGGGTTGCATAGAACTCCTTCACATCATCATCACACACCTTGGGCCCACTCAAATTAAACAAATACTCCCAATTCTAGAATTCAACCATAGCCATGAGTTGACTCATGCAAGCCATTTCAAGTATCTCAGGGTCAAACGTGCAACCCCACAACACTCTTTGATTGCATACATTCTCCTGCCATTGCCCACTGTTACTTGGTATAGTTTTCATTGAACCAAGTCCTCCCACTGTTTCCATTTCCCTTTTTCGTTTATCCATCACCTTCATAGACTTCCCTTTGACACTAGCTTCAGTCACTGTTTTCTTATCACTTGTTTTTCCAACCTCTTTTTTCTTAGACTTGTCATCACTTTTAGGGGGTGACAGAGACTTTTTCCTTTCTCCTTTAGCAGACACAGACTTCTTCCTCCCTACTAAGGAACTGGGTTCCTCTGCAGTTTCTTCTTCTACTTCAACAACTGGTATGGATTCATCCACCACTACTTTACCTTCCTTCATCAACCGCTTCTTCTTCTGATTACTGCTCTTCTTGCTTTTCTCAAGAGCCGAGTCAAAAGATTCCTTCTTCTACAACCTAGTGGATGGTCATTTCACAGAGGTTCCCGGAGTACTAACACGTTGACGGAGTTTAAAACGGGCACTCAGAAACATTTTATCCTCCTCATCTTCATTTGTAGGCTCATACAACGGAGGAATGGACTCAAGATGAGGAGTATAGAAGATTTGCTCCTGGGGGGTCTGAGGAAGAGGGGAACCAGGTTCCTCACTAGGTTTTTCATGCACAGACTAATATGTAGGAGACTCAAACAGGACCATGGTCCCCTCATCCTCTAAGAAGGATGAAGTTGTGCCCTGAGTTTCAAGAAGATAGGAAGCTCCTTTAGATGGGGGATTCTCAGAGGCAACGACCATTATGTTTTCGGCCGCCTCTTTTTCTAGAGACTCCATGGGAGTCGAGGAATTGATAAAGGAAGAGTTGATGTACTGGTCAGGGTCGTCCTCTGAAGCTTCAGAAACTTGAGAAGCTTCAGCGACCGAGGAGGGAGGTACAATGGTTGCTTCAGTGTCCAGGGGTTTCTGTGGTGGTTCAAATGAAGGGGGAGAAGTAAGAGGTGCTTCTGTGACTGGAGGTCCCTGGGGTGTTTCTGATGCAGCTGGGAGTGAAGAAAAGGTAGGAGTTGATATGGAAACCTCTGGAAGAGAGGATTCCTGATCCTTCGCAGAGACAGTGTTGGGATCAGTGGTGAGAGAAAGAGAGGGTTTATTTGTGGTGGCCATTGTTGATGGTTGGAGAAAAGCTTCAGAGAGTGAGAGGGTGTGTGAGGATAGGTTAGAGATGAAGGGGCTTTATAGGAGAGAGGAGTAATGAGGGGGAAGAGAATCGGGTTCAACAGGCGGTAGGCATTTTTGGGAAAAGGGAACGTACAAAAGGGAGTTGAAAAGGTGGAGTGATAGACGGTTTACTGAAAAGGCGGATGATGTGGCAGCATTAATTAATGCAGTTGTTTTTTTAAAGGGAGAGAGAGCACACATAACTACTAACCTTGGGTACAGGGACCAGGTCCCCGACCTGTTTTTCTTGAAAAGGTTGCTCAGTCTCCTTTTGTTCTACAATGCCATACCTTTAAAGCCTATAGTCATCATGCGTGTCTACCTGCAATGGTATTGATTTGAGTTAGACTTCGTCAGAAAACACTTCAGCTATCTGTACCTGAGTGTGACTTTCATAGCCAAGAAGGGGAACCGGGTCCCTAATTAGGTCTCAGTAGCCCTAGTGCCTTTCTATTTTTCTCAAAATGTTCCCTGCCCATCTGCAATATGATCTTTAGTGCAACAGAACCTCATGCAGATGTGCCCCTTTTCAACATTGTCTCTGAGGAAGTGATGTATCACATCAATATGCTTAGTTCTCTTGTGTTGAACCGGGTTCTTTGCCATGTTAAGTGCACTGGTGTTGTCACATAGAAGGGGTATGCTGTCAATATACACTCCAAAGTCCTCCAGTTGTTGTTTGGTCCACAGCAGCTGAGCACAGCAAGATGCAACTGCAACATATTCTGCTTCTGCTGTGGACAAGGCCACTGAGTTCTGCTTCCTTGTACCCCAAGATATTAGTCAAGATCCAAGAAAATGAGCCATCCCTGAAGTGCTCTTCCTGTTCACCAGATAACCTGCATACTCAGCGTCAGCATAACCAACAAGATTAAAATTATCACCTGAGGGATAATCCAGGACCAGGTCATGTGTGCCCATGAGATAGCGTAGGATCCTTTTGGCAGCCTTTAGATGAGACTCCTTGGGATTTGATTGAAACCTTGCACATAATCCCACACTGAACACAATATCTAGCCTGCTTGCAGTGAGGTAAAGTAGAGAGCCAATGATTTCCCTGTACATTCTTTGGTTTACTGGAGAACCAGATTCATCCATGTCAAGATTGGTAGTCACTACAATGGGTGTATCAATCACCTTTGAATCTTCCATGTCAAACCTCTTGAGCAGCTCCTTGATATATTTATGCTGACTGATGCGAGTTCCTTTTGCGGATTGTTTCACTTGAAGACCCAGGAAGAAGTTCAGTTCCCCTATCATGCTCATCTCAAACTCACTGCCCATGAGCATGGCAAATTCCTTACACAGAGAGTCTGTAGTATCCCCAAAGATTATGTCATCCACGTATACCTAGACAATGAGAAGGTTCCTTCCCCGTTACTTGAGAAATAAGGTGTTGTCGATCTTTCCTCGAGTGAATCCATTATCCAATAGGAACTTGGATAGCCTTTCATACCAAGCTCTGTGAGCTTCTTCAAGCCATATAATGCTTTGTCCAGTTTGAAGACATACTCTAGATGAGCATGACTTTCAAACCCAAGGGGTTGCTTGACATATACTTCTTCCTTGAGATACCCATTCAAGAAGGCACTCTTCACATCCATTTGGAATAAGGTAAATTCCATATGAGATGCAAAAGCGATGAGAATTCGAATGGATTCCATACGAGCAACAGGTGCAAAAGTTTCATCATAATCAATCCCTTCCTCTTGATTGTAACCCTGAACTACCAGCCTTGTTTTATTTCTGGTTGTTTTTCCATTTTCATCCAGCTTGTTCCTGAACACCCACCTGGTTCCTATGATGGTTCTGTCTGAGGGTCGAGGTTCAAGATGCCAAACTTTGTTTCTTTCAAACTGATGAAGCTCCTCTTGCATAGCAATGATCCAATCTGCATCCTTCAAAGCTTCCTTGATATTTTTGGGTTCTATTTGAGATAGAAAGGCTGAGAAGGATAGGGAATTTCCGGTTTTGGATCTGGTTAGGACATCAGAATCAAGGGGAGTGATTATGTTATCAAGAGGATGAGAGCTTTTATCTTTCCAATTTGGGACCAGAATTTGATGGATGGAAGAACTTGGTGGATCAGAGGAGTTTCTCTGAGCATCTCGTTCTGCTACTTGTGGAGTACCTTCCACAACATCTCGAACTCTTTCTTCAGCTTCTGTAGGAGAGATAGAGGTACCAGGTTCCTCCTGTGAACCAGAGGAGGATGATGCATTGCCTTCATTCGCCTCCTTGGTTTGACTCATCATGTCAGCTTTGCCATTAGAGACATCAGATATCTCTCCAGGAACCAAGAGTGGTTCATTGTCTTGATCATCACCATTTTTGTCCCTATTTGAGGAGGGAGTCTCATTGAAAAGCACATGAACAATTTCCTCTACACATTGGGTTCTCTTGTTATATACTTTGTATTCTTTGCTTTGAGAAGAGTATCCCAGAAAGATTCCTTCATTACTTTTGGCATCGAACTTTCCAAGTTGATCCTTTCCATTGTTAAGAACATAGCACTTGCAACCAAATGCTCTCAGATGGGTTATTTTTGTCTTTCTTCCATTGAGCAGTTCATAAGGGGTCTTGTTCAGGAAGGACCTGATCATGCACCTGTTCACCAAGTAGCAGGAAGTGTTGATTGCTTCTGCCCAGAAGTTTTTAGCAATCCCACTATCAATGAGCATCGTTCGAGCCATATCTTCCAGGGTTCTGTTCTTCTTTTCCACTACTCCATTTTGCTGAGGAGTCCTAGGTGCTGAGAAGTTGTGTGTGATTCCATTCTCAGTGCAAAACTCGTCAAATTTTGCATTATCAAATTCGGTTCCATGGTCGGATTTGATGCAAGCTACCTTCAAGTCCATCTTCACTTGGATTTTCTTGAAAAAAGCCACAAATACTTCAAACCTCTCATCTTTTGCTCTAAGAAATAATGTCCAAGTGAATCTTGAGTAGTCATCCACAATCACAAAAATGTACTTCTTTCCACCTCAACTTGGAATTCTCATGGGCCCACACAAATCCATGTGAAGTAGTTCAAGAGGTCTGGATGTGCTAACGTCTTTCTTAGGCTTAAAAGATGATCTCACATGTTTTCCTTTGGCGCACGCATCACAGACTCTATGCTCCTTGAACTTGGAGTTTGGCAGACCACGAACCAGGTCCTTCTTTATCAGCTTGTTCAGAAGGGAAAAGCTGGCATGAACCAACCTTCTATGCCAAAGCTCTCATCATCATCAACTGCCTTCAAGAAGTTCACTTCACCAGCTTCCAATGATTCAAAATCAGCAACATAGATGTTTTTGTGTCTCTTGGCTATCAACACCACTTCTCCAGTTACTTTGTTTCCTTTATCACGGATTTAAGAGACACTCAATAAGATATATTTCAAGCCATCCACATAGTACACATTTTTGATTGAGTTCTCTAGAGACTTTCCAACTCTTCCAACACCAAGGATGTATCCCTTCTTTCCATTGCCAAAGGATACATCCCCTCCCTGCAGGGCTTTCAATGAGAGAAAATCCATAGTGTTTCCAGTCATATGCTTTGAGCATCCGCTGTCCATGATTCATTGTAGTCCAGTTCCTCTCACTGATCCCTGCACAATAACATTAATGGTTAGATTTAGGAACCCAAACCAGTTTGGGTCCCTTGTAGTTAGGAAAGGGATAAATAAGAACTCTTCTAGTCCATGCTGGCAGGAATTGATTTTTCTTGCTGGGACCTGGTCCCTGCTTTGTATTCCTCTTGCCTGCAAACATCTTATTTTTCTGGACTGATTGATCCCTGGCTGGGCAACTTTCCTTGAAGTGCCCGTTGTTTCCACAATGGGTACAAAGCCAATTGTTTGGGACTGTGACATATTTGCTATGTGGGTTGTAGGGAGTTTTCTCCTTTTGAAACCCGATCCCCTGCCTGTTTCCATTATTGTTAAAGTACATGGCAGTGACAGCATCTGTGGACCAGGTTCAATTCAGTGATTTTTTAAGACCAGATTTTACTCTACTCATTTCAGCTTGCAGCTCCCTATTTTTCTCAACCTCACTGCACAGACTCGTTTTCACATCATTCAGTTCCTTTTCAATATTGATATATTTTTCATTGGCTATTTCCTTTCCTTTATCCACACTCGAGGAACCAGGTTCTAGTCTAAGTACCTGAATGGTTTCCTCTAAGTCTGTGATTACTACTAGAAAATCATTTCTCTCCTGCTCAACAACATCAATCCTCACACTCAAGCTATCCTTTTTGTTACTCAAATTCTCCACTATTTCTTTCAGATCTACCACCACTACAGTTAGATTATCTCTCTCATTTTCTACCTTTCTTGTTTTTTCTTCTATCACTTCCTTTTCTTTTTCAAGATTTTTTATGGTCTCCTTAAGGTTCACAACCACCACCATTAGGTCATCTCTCTCATTCTCAACACTGTTGATTTTACACATTAGAGATTCTTTCTCTCTTTCAAGATCACCTATAGTTTCCTTCAAATCTACCACACACACAACTAGATCATCTCTAGTTTGTTCAACTTCTTATAGTTCTATGGTCAATATGTCCTCATCTTCAACTAAGCTGTAATAAGTATCAATGAGAACATTTGATAATGACATTAATTTTTTAAGAGAGTAGGACTTCAGATTTATCTGAACATCCCTAGAGTTTACCTCATCTGTGTCATCTTCATCTTCGTCATCAGACTGAGCCATAAGAGCAAACAATGAGTCATAATCCTTAGCCTTGTTCTCTACTGCCATCATAGTGCTATTTTCTGCTTCAGGTTCCTCTTCTGATTCGCTTGATGAATCTCCCCAAGAAGCAAGAGTCTGCTTCACAACATTGTCAGTTGCGCTTTTTCTGCTGAATCTTTTGTCAGGGACCTGGTTCCTCTTCGCAGCTTTGTCAGAGTTGTGCTTGTAGGTGTCTTGCTTCAGGAGCGGGCAATCTTTTATGAAGTGTCCGGGCTTACCACATTTATGACACATGTCATAATTTCTAGGCTTGCTTGAGCTGCTTCTCCTTGGTGTTCCCCCGTTCCTTCGAACTATCTTCTGAAATCTCTTGGTGAGATAAGCCATGTCATTGTCCTCTTCGCTTGACTCAAGCTTTTCTGCTTGAAGAACCAGGTTCTTCTCCTTCTTGGGTTTCCTTCTTTCAGTTTCCTTTTTCCTTTTCATCTCATATGTTTTCAAGTTTCCTCTCAACTCATCCATTGTTAAAGCCTGCAAGTCCTTTGCTTCAGTGATAGCATTGACTTTGCTTTCCCAGGAGCTAGGCAGAACACTCAATATTTTTCGCACTAGCTTGTTCCTATGAATGACTTCTCCCAGGGAGTGAAGCTCATTGATAATGGAGGTGAATATAGTATGCATATCCTGTATGGATTCATCTTCCTTTATCCTAAACAGCTCGTACTCAGTAGTGAGCACATCGATTTTGGACTGCTTCACTTGTGTCGTTCTTTCATGAGCTGTCTACAAAGCTTCCCAAATCTCTTTGGTTGATTGACATGCAGAGATCCTGTTGTACTCATCAGGTCCTATACCGCACACTAGAATTTTCTTTGCACGAAAATTCTTTTCCACTTCTTTCCTGTCAGCATCATTGTAGTCCTTCCTGGTTTTTGGCACCAGCAGACCAACCTCTCCAACCTTGTGCATAGGAACATGAGGACCATCACAGATGATGTCCCATAACTAAGAATCTTCAGCCATTATGAAGTCATGCATATGGGTCTTCCACCACCCATAATACTGACCATTGAATCTAGAAGGTCGATATGTTGATTGTCCTTCTTCGAAGTTTGGTGAAGCAGCCATTATAGATCCTTTCTAGGTGTTAACCGTTTAGAAAGAACCTGCTCTAATACCAATTGAAATTTTCTATGAGTCCACCATACTGTAGAGATACCAGGTCCTTAACTAGTTCCCACAGAGAAGTACACTTAAGAAAGAAAGTAAAAGACAAGGGATTTTTACGTGGAAAAATTCCACTCAAGGGGACAAAAACCACGACCTACACTTGTAGGATTTCAACTTCACTAACTTGTAATCTAAATTATTACAAGCCACTTTGTAATGAACTTCTTACAAAGACTTCAACACACTAACTTGTAATCACTATTACAATCCACTTTGTCACTCTGTAGTTACAAAGACTTTTCACTTGTGACTACGCTAGTCACTGCAGCAATACAAGAGGTTTAAGGTTGAGAGATTCCTAACACGGTGCTTCTACAAAAGCAAATAGGATACAATGAAAACAAAATGCAAGATTACAACTGAACTAAGGACACTAACGACACAAGGTGAAACTGGTCCGTCTCAGTGGAGTTATCTTCTTGCTCTTGAAACACTTGAGTCTTCAATGCTAGAGGCCACTTCAATGCTTGAGAGAATGTTCTTAGTAAATGCTCAAGTGAATATCTTGTTTGTCTCCAAACAAGATATTAAAAGTCTTAGGACATTCCAAGAAGGATGTCCCATATCTTGAAAGTACACCTCACAACCAATGGGAAGTCACTGTTGCACTGTTACTGCACTGTAGCGTGTACAGTTGCAGGCAGTCACTTTTCTTTCACAACTTTTACAGCTGTAGAGTTGACTTGTACTTTCGTCTGGGAGACTGTCAAGGGATCAGGTCCCTCAGCTGTTCCTTATAAGTTCAACAGTACATTGTTCAGAATTCCTTGAATTAACGCTGACTGGATGTGCTGGCTGCATATCAGATCCTACATTTGATTCTTCATATAAAAATTTATTAGATCATCAAAACAGAATACAATCCATCATTCTCTCACTTGAAATTCAGTTAGAACGATGTGAATGAAATTGGTGTACCCCCAGTGTATCAGATTTGACCACATAAAAAAGGAAATAGAGTCACTGTCAACTATGAATTGTGCAAAGTTCTTCTAGAGGGATTTACAGAATTTATGGCCATGTCAATAATTATTTAATTCTAATGCTCATATCTTAAAACCGTGTTCCAGTTGTATGGAGATATGGGTAAACTTATGTTGATGTAAAGTTTGATGTTTTATGTTTATCTTTTTGTGAACCTGTAATACACTCATATGTAGAGTTGATGTGAAAGGATAAGGCTAGTTATGCAACTAAAATAGACTCCCCAAAATATTTAATTTCTTGTAAATAAATAATGGGTCTTGACACAAAATAAGGTTGCATATTGAACTTTTAATTAAGGTGAATAGAGGCATGCTAGGTAAAAACCAAGGAGATCCTGCTGTTCACATAGAATCAAATCAATAAGATTTACTATGGCTAGTGTAAATTGAAGTAAAATACATATTAATTAATCACTGCTAAATAATAAAGTATACATGTACATGACTTTGTGTAAACTCAGAGTGTAAATTACAGATTGTTTGGATGGTTGTTACCCATTGTATTGTATGGTATTGTTACTTTAAATACAATGTTTATTTTGGTTGTTACTTAAATTTTATTGTATCGTATAGTTAAATTCATCGTTACGTAACGACAAAATGTGTCACTTTATGTAACGACCGATTTGGTGTGGTTGCGTCGTTATTTTGTCTTTTTATCTCGTCTCACCTTTCACTATTATTAAATAATTTTATTTTATCATTTACTCTACCTTTTTATATATTAAATTTATTTTGTATCATAATTTTTCTTTATAATATTGCTAACTTTATTTTTCATATTGTTGGTGCATGATATCATGAAACAACGGCAAACGATACAATCTATCCAAACATTATATTCATCAAACGATACAGTACAATACAATACAATACGATACGATATATTATGAAACAATGTGAAACAACCATCCAAACAAGGGCTTAATCTCTTTCGGCATGTTATCTCTTATATGGTTAAGTGGTAAAATATTAAAGTCCACATTTTCGCGCTTCGCCACTACTTCTTTTCAATTTTTCTTTAGCCGCAAGTATATCGAAAATAATCTTTCTTTTCTTCATTTTCAGAACTCGAGCGACCTCTTATTAGGGGTGTACAAATGAAACCGACAAACCCCACCAACCCGAAAATCTGAGTCAAACCGAGAAAAAAAATCGATTATGGTTTAGTTTAATTTTGTTTGGCGTTGGGAAAAAAATTCGACCATATTTGGTTTGATTTGATTTTAACTAAAAAAGTCAAACCGTAACCAAACCAACCCGGAACTATATGTATAGAAGTTTTAAATATATTTTGAACATAAAATATTTATGGTAGTGTAGTTTATAAATATTTCTTAAGTTTTTTCATAGTTTTATCTTTTAACGTATTCTTTCCTGCTTGTGCTTATAAGTTTTGGATGCTCCAATAAGTTTTATGGTTCATAAATATTTGTAACTCAAATAAATCCTAAACCAAAACAAATCAATACTAATGCTAATAAAAGATATTCAATTCAATTGTACTATAAATGAAAATAGTGTTGGATATCTATTTTTTAGTTTTTCCATGGTTTAGATAAAATGTATAACTAACTTATTTTTTTTTAGTGGTTAGTCATATAAATAATACTTATTAGTTATAATTTTAAATTATGTTTGTTTTCATTATGACTTATTAATAATATTCATTTATGTGATTTTATTATCTTTGTTGTTGAATATATTAATACAATGCGATGACTCATGTCATATTTATGTTATTTTATTGAAAAACATCTTATATAATTCTGTCTTACTAGGATTAAAGAAATATTTGGAGCACAAATTTTACATTTTGTGCTATGAAAACTTTATGAAAAAGAGAAAATCGAAACAACCCGAAAATCCGAAAAACCCGACTTTTATTGGTTTGTTTTGGTATTTAGATTTAATAAGCTGATACAATTAGTTTGATTTAGTAATTAGAAAATTCGAACCAACCCGATTTATGTACACCCCTACCTTTCACTACGCTTAATGTTAGACTATAAATTACTGCCTCCGGTCCAAAATAAGTGATAATGTAGGAAAATCCACATTTTAACATTAATTAGCAATGAAATTGACCATATTAACCTTTACTATCTCACGTAAACACTCCTAACACATATTCCAACACTATTTACTCAAGGACAATGTAGGAAAAAAATAATTAATTCATTCTTGAAGTGTGAAAAAATCACTTATTTTGGATTATAAAAAAAGATTAAAAATCATTTATTTTGAATTATAAAAAAAAAAACTAAAAATCACTTATTTTGGACCGTGTCTAGTCGTACACATAAATGAAAGTAGCAAAAGAAATTAAAGGAAAAAGATTACTACTTTGTGTTTCCATAAACGGGGACTTAATACAGAACATTCTTTTAATACAGGACACTCTTTGTTTAACTAATTGTAGCAAATAAGTCAAAAAAATTGAGAAGCTAAAAGAGGTAATAGCAACAGTACAAAGACCAAAATTCCATCCCATTACTCCCTTCCAAATACGACTCAAGGAAAGAGCTTAATTAACGCCTATGATTAGACCGAGTACAGTCATTTACCTTTTATATAGTATTATATACATAAATATATTAAAATAATTACACAATCACTGTCTATTTTTACAAAGTTTAACCGAAATTATTTTTAAAATGACATGATTAGGAAAATGTTTTAATTTACACTGTCTGTATATAAAAGATATAAACTTTTTCTTTATAAAATTCATTTACTAGGAATTTGTTTGGAATTTTCATTTATTAGACGGTGCTTGCTGGTTAGTTCATTTTTTCTTCTCCAATAGAAAACACGACTTATCATATTTTTCATTCTTGGATAAGCTGTAGCCACCGTATTATTAACAGAGACATCTCCATATTATCATATTTAGATTGATTAAATTTTTGGTTTACCATAATTGTATTATTTCCAGCAGGATATTCTGATTTATGGAACTTAAAAAGTATTAAATAAACAAAACCGTGTAAAAGTACAGCTTGCTTTTACATTCACATACTGTGAGAAAAAAAGGAGCTATTATTTTCAAACTCAATGGAATAATTAAGGAAAATCTAACTGGATTTTAGTCATTGACCATATGATTTATTGCACTATTTACGAAAGAGAAAGGACTGTTTAAATGAGTATATCCGGTTACTTGCTCAAGGGTCTATCGGTAACAGTATTAAACCGAGATTATTGTTATTGCTAATAGGTTATTTATTATTTTTACCATATTAATAATCAATATTTATCTATATAAGTAGAGACTAGAGAGACAATTTTCCACAAGAAAGAAAATGTGAAGATTTTTTTTTTTTTTAATTTAAATTTTTATGTTATGGAAGGTCTTAAAAAAGATTCCATAATAATTTTGCCTTTCCATGATGGGGATTGGTTGGTCTATACCGCACCTTATTTTGTCCTGTTTCCTTCTATATAATACATAGTACAAACTCTTAACTTTCTATAGTTTTCTCTTCTTCTTTGTGTCTGACTCAGAGAGAAAATGGAACAATTGGATTCTTTATGGATTTACCAAGAGGTAGGAATCATTATTTACTCTCTTGTTTTTGTACTTCATTTCTTCAGAATTTAAAGCCTTCTTACTTATTAATGCATCTTTTACTTCTTTTCCTCAATTGTCTTCAATTCACACTTCTCTTCATACTGTCACTAATGATTTGCTGCAAGAATCATATAGGTTCATTATTGGCAAATACTGAATATAAGTAAATGGTTTTTCACTTCTCTTTTTCTCTGTCAATGATTATATAATAACTTGGACTGAAAGTAGAGCGACAGTGAGAGTTCATATAGCTGACACCAACTTGCCGGAAATGAGGAAATGAAGTTTTGTTGTTGTTGTTGGCTTAGTGACTTGCTGCAGTTTTTGTTTTTGTTGGGTAAAAGTGGTGCAATACCATTTTCTCCTAATTGAGAACATGTTCCTGTTAAGGACTTTCAAAAGTAGGAGTAGAATTTTGTAAGTGTCCAAGGAGTTGTTTTTAGTAAATTTCAAGAATTCATCACCATATGTTTTTTTAATACTATAAAGTATCCGAAGTTGAACCATGGTTTACATTCACTTTTCTAATTTTAAATGTTTTGGAGTTGACTGATATGTTTCATTACCTAACTAATGGCCTCTATCTATGGTTTTTTTCACTATTATAACTTTGAATAACTTATTCACGCAATAATAACTACTCCCTCCGGTCTAAATAAGTGATATTTTTGCCTTTTCTTTTGTGGTCCAAAATAAGTGATTTTTCTAGATTTTTAGAATGAATTAGTTCTTTTTTTCCTACATTGTCCTTGGAGTAAATAGTGTTGGAGTATGTGTTTGGAGTGTTTATGTGAGATAGTAAAGGTTAATATGATTAATTTCATTGCTAATTAATGCTAAAAGGTGTATTTCTTAATTTGTGTGAAAACATCCAAAACAAAAAATCACTTATTTTGGACCGGAGGGAGTACTAATTAGTCAAATTCTGTTAAATTACATCCATGATATTTATGATCTGTCATGAGTGTGAACATGTCTAAAGACTTTGTTTCTAGAGGGGCAGCCGGTGAACAAGGCGCGTTCATGTAGGGTTTGGGAAAGGGCTCCACCATCACGGGACTGAAAGTATTAGTGGTTGCTTCCGCGGCTCGAAACCCATAACCTAACAATTTTTCCGTTGCTCTAAGGCTCCCCTCCGCTTGGTTTCTGGAAAGGAATTAATTCTTGAGTGATTTTCTCTGAATTATATTTTGATAATTTTTGCAGACTATGGAAGAAATGAGACAGAAGCTTCTATGCACAAGTCTTGAATTTGAAAAACTGAAAATGGAAGCAAGTGAAGAAAAGAGAAAGAACAATGAATATGTGAAGCAATTAATACAAGTTATAAAGATGGCTTATCAAGAAAGAGATGAAGCAAGAGATCAACTTCAGAAACTAGTCAACAAAATCAATCAGGCTGATTTGCTCAATACCCCTTCTCAAATCCAAGCTGATAGTTCATTAGTTAAGGTCACGAAAGCGAATTCAAGCACTATCGAATCGAATAGTCTCACTGAAACATACAATTATCAATCACAGAATTCATCCCCCGTCGAGTCCTTTTTGGATGCTGTTACATCCCCTGAGCTTTCAAACATCAATGTGGCTGATTCTAATGCACTGTCATTTGTAAACCAGTCTCTCGTTCCGGTTTCATACACTGCTGTCCCTCAAGAAATGGCGAAAGTTGATCTTGATCCAGCCTCGTTGGTTATCGAAAGTCTTGTTAAGGGAAAGACTTTGCCTCAACAAGGGAAATTCCTACAGACTGTTCTTGAATCAGGGCCACTTTTGCAAACATTACTTGTAGCTGGACCGCTACCTAGATGGCGTAATCCGCCTCAGTTTCAGCCATTACATATTCCACCAGTTTCCATTAAAGGTTGTGAAGCCATTCAGAATAATTCTCAGCCTTACTTTGAGATGACTTGTGGATCATCATCTCAAATGTTATCACCTTATTTAGGATATCAGAGATTGGTATCTGCAGGTGAAAACTGTAACAGTTTTGTTCACCTGGACAAGAGACAGAGGTTGCAGTGAGATCTAGAAGTTGAAGCATGCCTATGCTTCTGATTTTTGTATAAATTTCTGATTTTAATTGAAATAGCTATAACTTGATGAAATAGTTGAAGGAATGAGTAGTTTAATTTCTTTGTCAGACCTTCAGCTCTTCATTTGTAGTGACATCCTGGTGATTTATATAATCTGTGTAGTGCAAACAGTTCGCGCCACGGAATGTATCGACAAACTAAGGACGTTTCTGATACAGACATCGGGTCCTATTGAAGCTATATTGTAGTAGCTCCTGATTTTGATTTTGCGCCTTCTAACATCTTGAGTTTAGTATTCTTCTAAAACTTTTTCCCGATATTTTGTTCGAGAAATCTTGCCTTGTAGATTCTTTCCCTCGTTTTTCTTTAATTTTGGACATTCAGATGTTCATGCAAAATATAGACTAGACAAGTGGTACACTGAACACCAACAAAAGACTCCGCAAAGCTGAATCGGGTATGAGTGGGTCAAAACGAGTAATTTAAAAAATGGATAAATCATCCGATCCGTCCCGTATTTGAGACGGATAAAAAATGGGTTTATCCGGCGGAAAATATGGATATCAATATTATCCATGACTTCTTAAAAATGATCACCTATGAGAGAATTCCAAGTCTTCCAAACTTAAGGAACCCAATTGAGGCTTTAAATATGATCATTTTTAAAAATGTTCTTCATTTGAAAGAATCGAATGTCTTATACTTAAAATCTTCACCAACTTTCCTCGTATATTATGCATTCACTACCAATAAATCAATTCAAAAAGAATAATGCGCAAACCAGAGGGAATAATACTACAGATTGTGCAAATTGCTTAGGTGAATTTGAAGAAGGTGAATGGGTGAAACATTTGCCTAATTGCCCTAATGCCTTGCATGTTTCCTGCATTAAAACATGGTTTCAGATTCATTCCAGCTGCCCACTATGCAAATCAATTGCATATAACAAGCTATGGACACATTATTGGTAACTCTTAGAAGGGAAGGTTTCCATCAAGAAAGATGAGCAGACTGTTATTCAATCTGTATTACTGTAATAAACAATAAAAAAATAGTGAACTTTCTGAAATAGAAACAGTAACAGAAACAGAAATTAGTAGAATCAGTATGACGAAATAATTTCTGGAAGAACAATATCGGAATTAATCGAGTCCGCTCTTGAATGCACACCCGAGGTGCTGGAATTATCCTCCCATGATAGAACAATTTAACTCAAATGAGTGTTGGTACCAAAAACGCCGGTGAAACAGCAAACCACTCGAAGGCTGTAAAACACACTGGAAATTTCGTGCAACAGAAGAAGAAGATCAGAAAATTTCGTAAGGAAAGATTCTGGGATTCAAAGCATATTTATCGACTTTTTGGCACTGTTTCTGAAGAAGTTTGCAAGCTTTCCGAAACAGCCATAGCTATTGAAACAGGTGAGAATATTTTTGTTTGAAATATTGCGGAAAAAAACAGAAATAAATTTAAAATAATTCGAGAAAGAAAACGGATCGGACCGAATCGCATCGGGGGTTGAAATTTCGTTAAATAATTGTTGCTATAAAATATTTTCCACCAAAATAGGAAACTTGATCGCTTATAAGCTGAAGTAAAACATTCAAATTTACTAAAGTATATGATTTGACTAACAATTTTTTCTCTATTTACTTATCGGTCCATGGAAGCCTCCCCTCTCTAATAAGGGATATACTCCTATCTATCTTGGTTCTGACATTTGCCCCGCCACGTAGACAAACCAAAAAACAAAATCTACCCCTAAACTATCGAATTGATTTATATATACTCTACCCAATAATTTGAAGATGCCCATTTCTAATTGAAAATGATCAAATATACCCCTAAACAATTGGGAATGGTATAAATTTACCCTTTGTGGCTTACTAATTTTTCACAGTGGGAAATCGTTAGCGAGAGAGGCATATATGAGATGAAAGATAATGGTGGGAGATCATATGGACAAATAGGTAAACAGATGTCACATGTGATGACCCGATAGGTTATTCACTAGCCTTAATTTCAGTGTTTCAAGATTTCTCATAGCTTCAGTTGATATTTATTCATTTGCATGCGTAGTCCGTATTATTTTCCGGAAAGATTTTGCATAAAATTTTGAAGAAAGTGTGATGTTTGACTTGAAATAAGGCTAGAGCTGACCACGATCAACGTTTGTGGTAAACGACATTTAATCGGTGTTTTGACGATTCCGGTAGATTCGTATATGTTTTTGGACTTATGCGCACGTTTGGTTGTGTTCCAAGGTTGCCCGAGCGCATTTCGACACTTTATGTGAAAAATAATGAAAATTGAATTTTCAAGTTGAAATCTTGAGTTTTGATGATCGATTCTTGTTATTTGATGTTATTTTCATGATTTGAGGTAGCGAGCGAGTTTGGATGGTTTCATAATAGTTCTTGTGGTTTAGTTACTGGTGTTGAACTGCAGGTATCGCATTTGCGAGGACATGTTCGTAAATGCGCACTCCGCTTTTGCGAAGTCGAGCTCGCATTAGCGATAATGGGATGGGCTAGGAAAATTTCGCATTCGCGTAGAAATATTCGCAATTGCGGACATATCAGGACCACTTTTGCGATGGTTTGGTTGCTTTTGCGAATGGGCACTAAACTTAGACAGGTTGGCAAATGCGAACATTTGATCACATTTGTGATGAAGGGGTAACTCGCAAATGCGATGTTTTGTCGCATTTGAGAATTCCGTGCATCTTGCAAACAAGTATTCACAAATGCGACGTACTTGTTTGCAAATGCGACGTCTGTAGCTGGGTAAAAGAGGGGAAAATCGGGACTCATTTTACATTATTTTCAACCCCAAACACTCTAAAGGCAATTTTTGAAGAACGTTTTCTTGCCAAATTCATTGGTAAGAATCTTTAACTAGTTTTCAATCAATTTTAATTACTTTTCATGAGTTGTTAACATCAAATCTAAGAAGTTCATGTTAAAAATTAGAGATTTTGAGTAGAATTTAGGGATTTTGTAAAATTGAGATTTAGACTTCAAATTAAGGTAGAATTTCGAAACAAATCACATATCCGAGCCCGGGGATGAATGGGTAATCGTGATTAGGTTCGGATCTCGAATTTTGACAAGAAGAGTCCAGGGTTGATTTTTGTTGACTTTTTCAATTTCATTAAAGATTGAACCTTTTTCACTCGTGGCTAGTTTCTAAAGCTTATTTTGGATTGTTTGAATGATATTTGACTATATTAGGTTGGTTAAACGCCGTGGTTAATTATTAATTTGATTGCAGTAAGAGGCAAGTATCGTATTTAACTTTGACTTGAGGGAATTAGTACTTGTTGGCTTATTTACTATGTGAATTATATGTGGGGATGACAAATATGTTAGATGATGAGTGTATATGCGTAGCCATAGGTTAAAGCGTGCAGATTGAGATATTTACCTTCATGTCATTAGTTATACCATGTTATGTATTGTTATTTGCTTTGATTGCTAAATGTCATTAACTGTTATTTATGCTTTATTTGTTATTTTTCATTCAAATGTTACTTGTTCTTGTTGCTTATTCCTTGATACATATTTGCTTACATGCTTTTTCACCTGTACCAGTTAGATATTTTTACTATTTCATGTCTTTATTTGCCTTTATTGTCTTTACCTTAATTGTTGTACTTTATTATATTGTGTCCAATTGTATGAGTCATTTAACTATTCTTGTATTGATGAATTTTTTGAGGTTTTTGAGTATGAGGTATTGGTTATTCTTTGTTGTACTAGTAGATCCTTGGTGCTTTGTGCGCTTTGAAACTTTTGAGTTGGGATTACGTTATTGGTTGTGTTGAGTTGTTCATGTTAATGAGTTAGTATTGTGAACGGGTTGCATACTGCAACAGTATTGAAATGAATTGAATAATGAAATCAGGTTGTATGCCGCAACATATATTGATATGATATGATATTGGGATCGGGTTGCACGCCGAAACATATATAGTAATATTGTTGGGATCCGGTTGCACACCATAATAGAGTATGATATGTTGTAGTGTTTGTAGCTGTGATATGATGTTATTCTTTGGCTCTCTGTTAGTTGACCTTCAGGTCTCGTTCCTTTGAGTTTACTTGCTTTCTCTATATTTCTGTTGTCTTTTGTTATTATTCGTATAGGTTTATAGTGAATGTCTTGTAAAAGCTCGTCATTATTCATTGCGATTAGGTTCGGCACTTACATAGTACAATGGGTCGATTATACTCATACTATACTTCTGCCCTTCTTATGCAGATCCCAGTGTTGGTCTCAATGGTGTGTGGAGGAATTTGCTCGGAACCAACTTGCTCAGGAAACTTGAGGTAGAGCTGTATAGCGTTTGCAGTCCTTGAAGTCGCCTTCTATTTTGTGCCTATGTTGTTTATTTAATTTCAAATAGATGTAATTCATTCGGACCATATTTGTAGTATCCTAATTGCTTATGTACTTGTGCCTCCAAATTTTTGGGATTAGCATAGACCATGTTATTTGTGGATTTGTCACATATATTTTAAATTTTACCAATCGTTTATTATTATTATTCTATTTTAGTTTATTAAAATTGGTTAATTCTATGGTTGACGTCGAATTACCTCGCAAGTGAATATTAGGCACCATCATAAGATCAAATGTAACACAAATGAAATATTTACGAATAAATATTTGGACCTATTCCCTTTTCCTTATATCTTAACTTTTGGGAAACCAAAAAACCTTTTTACTTATATTACTTGATCCAACTAATATTTGGATATTATTATTAATCTTTAATACAAAAAAAATTACCAAAATATTCTTTCTTACTAGTATTATTATTATTAATCTTTTATATAAGTTTTGAAGAAAAATATTTTCTTAGAACTGTGGTGTATGAGCAAGCTTGCACGCACCTTGATTAATTTCACGGGATACATGCTACCTTCTGCCAGCAATAGGTATCAGGTAAATCTATCCACCAAGGCTTAGATAGATGAAAAGAAATCAACTAGTGATTTTGTCTCCACTAGATATGACTTGAAACTCATTATTCGTAACCCACTTTATTAACTACTAGGCCACAGCCAACAAAAATATTGACTTCATCATAGCAGAACGCTTTCTAATTTAAACTTGTGTTTGGAACATATATATAAAGTTGGACCTTAAAGCACTTGATTTTGCGGAATCTGTGAGCCTGTGATTGGATTAACCAATGACCCTCGGAGTTGCCGAGGGAAGTACTGACTAATAACTTTTCCTTGTACAACAATGTGCAAGAGCCTTCAGCATAACATGCCTTCTCGTCCAAACTCCTGAAGACTTGGAAACTTCACATGGGGATCGACTGCTTATTTCCTCCGTGGGGGTTATTTGATTTATATTTCTTCGGCTTAGTTATTACTGTTAGGATTTGCACCGAATTTCTAATTTATTAGGAATCTTTTTTTTTATGGAATAAAAAAAGGCTCCTAAAAGGATTAAATCTCCTTAATATGTCTTATCTTTTCTTGGAATATAAGTTTTGCACATCTATAAATTAAATATCTACACTTCTCACAAGAGCACAAAGTTCAAAAACTTTGTCTAGGGGGAGATTTTTCTCTCGATATTTTTTCTTCTTTTATATTAGTTTTATCATATGTAGATCAATTGACCAAACCATTATAAACTATTATGCTTAGTTTAGTATATTTTTCTTTTGTCGTCATGATTTATCGTCCACCAAGCTTTGTATTGTTAGTTTCCGCATGCACCATGTTATTTCGATCCCAACTAGTGGTTTCAGATTCAGAGTCAATGGTTGAACGAGGTTAAAGACAGATTCAATGCGTGTTTAGATCAAGACGATAATGAAAATTTATTCAACATGCTGTATGTGGAGATAAATTTACAATCACAATTGTATTCAACACGCATGTTGCTGCATCTTTATTGGAGTAAAACTCTTTCTAACCCATATTTTGGCCGCTTTTAACCAATGTTGGTTTTAAGTCATGCCTACTTGCAACGCATGAGTTCCAGTGCCAGTTTTAACTCACGCTTGTTTTTAATGCATGAGCTTCTTTTACCCCATGTTTATTCTTAACACGTGGGCTCATTTTAACCCATACTTGGGCTTCTTTTAACCAATACCAAGATTTTCAACCTATACCGATTTTTAATCATGGCAAGCAGCAGTGATGAAGATTACGTGAAGAAGGTAAATCAACTTTGTCAAGAAAATTCAGGCCATGGGGAGATTGTTAAGATTTTGTCCTGAATTTCTAATCTATAAAGACTCTTTTTTTTTAAGGAATGAAAAAAAGACTCATAAAAGGATTAAATCTCCTTAATAAGTCTTATCCTTTTCTTAGAAGACAAGTTTTGCACATCTATAAATTAAAGATCTCTACTTCACAAGAGCACAAAAAAATATCCACAATGTAGCCATTAAAGAGTTTTGTTTAGGGGAAGAATTTTCTTCTTTTATATTAGTTTATCATATGTAGATCAATTTACCAAACCATTATAAACTATTATGCTTAGTTTAATATATTTTTCTTTTGTCATCATGATTTATCGTCCACCAAGCTTTGTATTGTTAGTTTTCGCATGCACCATGTTATTTCGATCCCAACAATTACTAACATACTACAATGAAAATGTTTTGTGTTTAAATTATTTCCTTTCTATAAAAACCATTATCAAAGGCATCATCTAAATGAGGAAATTTCACAAGATCCTGCTTTATAATTCCAAAGCAAATAGACTCGACTCGTATATTATGCATTCACTACCAATCACTCAGTTCAAAAAGAATGATGAACAAACCAGACTAAGAAACCAAATCAAATGATACAACAAATTGTGCAGTTTGTTTTCATGAATTTGAAGAAGGTGAATGGTTGAATACTTGCCTAATTGTGCTCTAGTACCTTCCATGTTTCATGCACAGGCACTTGGTTTCAAACTCATTCCAGCTTCCTACTAAGCAGATTAGATTTATATAGTTTCAAAATACTTTCAAAATGTGACAAGGGCATTTTATTTCTGTTGAAACAATATTGGAGACTCTAAGAAAGGAAGATTTCCATCATCAAAGATCCTCACAACTACCATAACAACAGGTCACAAGTACTATACAATCCTTCTCTAAGGAGTGGCCGGTTGATAAGTTTTGCGAGTACGGCTTGATGATTTATCAAGCTTCATGGAAGAACCAGATAGGAACCTGATACAATCAGTTCTTTTGTGCTCATTGCAACATACTTTGTTGTCTAGTTTAATTCTCAAGGAAACCAGATAGGAGAACAACAAAGGGAACAAATAGGATCAGGCCCTCAGGTCGTCGCGTAAGTCAACTCTACAGTTGTTACAGCTGATGCATTGTACTTCCAACAGCACAACTGCAATTTGCTAGAAATCAGAAATGCCCTTGTAACCACCCTTATGATCTCACATATATAAACAACATGATACAAGGTTTTGACCTGACACTTGCAAATATAAAAATATATATTCTCTCATGTGTGTTGCCGCCTCTCTTTTCTCATGTGCATTGAAGAACAAATTTGCTACCAAACAAAGGACTAGATCCTAGTATTGAATATGTCTTGTGTCCTTTAATTTGTTGTGTATTTGTCTTTTGTCATTACTTGTATTCCTACACATCTTTTTGAAAGCATTTAGTCAGACATCATTTAATCATCATTGTTTTGGGTTGCTGACTAGAGTTAGTCAAGAGTGTGACTTTGTAGTAGAGTTATTACAAAGAGCTTACAATAGAGTTATTGTAAGAGGTGAGGGATTAAGATTTTAATTCCTAGATTGCAATAGGTTATAATCTGAAGTTTGTTCAGTTAGTGAAGTTCAAGTCCTCCTAGGGTAGGTCATGGTTTTTAATCCCGTGAGTTGAGAGTTTTCCACGTATATATTATGTGTTCTTTATTTACCACTGTTTACTGTGAGAACTGATAGAGAACCTGGTCCTCTATACTGTTTGATGGACCCTTTGTTATTATCCATTGTTATCATATCATGTTCTTTATAAAAAATTAACACCTAGAAAGAATCTTTATGGTTGCTCCACCGAACTTCGAGGAAGGACAATCAACCTATAGACCATCAAAATTCAACGATCAATACTATAGTTGGTGAAAAACAAGAATGTATGGCTTCATCATGGATGAGTACTCAGAGTTGTAGGATGTGATCTGTGATGGTCTTTTCGTTCCAATGAAAATCGTTGGTGAGGGAACAATTACAATCCCAAAAATAAGAAAAGAGTACAACGATGCTGATGGAAAGACTATTGAGAGGAACTTCAGGGCAAATAAGATTCTTGTTTGTGAAATTAGACAAGATGAATACAATCACATCTCAGCTTTTCAGTCTGCTAAGGAGATCTAGGAAGCTCACCAGACTACCCATGAGGGAACTACTTAAGTTTGGCAGTCCAAAATTGATATGCTTACTACTGAGTATTAGATTTTCAAGATGAGGGAGGATGAGTCTATTCATGATATGCATACATGTTTCACCTCCATTATCAATGAACTTCATACCCTTCGAAAAGTCAACCCAAGAAACAAGTTGGTCCGAAAAATACTCAGTGTTTTACTAGGTTCACTACAAGAAATCCACCTTACTGTGGCGACTAAAGTCGCTAAAAAATCCCCTTAATCGCTGGTATAGGTCATCAGTGGTGACTTCTGTGTTGCCACGCTCCAACCCGTAACTGAAGGGTAATGTCTCCGCTAAATGATCATATTTTGTGGCGACATAGTTTCCACAAAAGATTGGAAAAACTGCTACAAATTTTTTTCCAAACAAGCATATATTTGATGAGTCGCCACTATATATACACCTTTAGCAGCGACTAGAATCGCCACACAAAAAATTAACGTGTAGTGGAAAGATTATGTCGCCACTATATATACACCTTTAGCAGCGACTAGAATCGCCAATGAAAAAATTAACATATAGCGGCAAGATTATGTCGCCACTATATATACACATTTAGCAGCGACTAAAGTTGCCACACAAATATTTAACCATGAAGCTACAACGTTTTCTGTAGCAACTAAAGTCGCTACAAAAGAAATAAATCTACAGTGGTAACTTTTATATCGCAACAGTTACTAATTTTTTTACAAAACTATATCGCCACTAAAACTTATTTTCTCATCAATTATAATGACCAAAATTATATAGAGATATTCATATCAATTGACTATCAATATGCAACCAATAATGTTTGACAAACACCAAAAGAATTTCTCAAGCCGAATATTATAAATATTATCATTACTAAAAAGTCAATTACATATATACTACCCAACACTTCATTGTGCATTGTAATTGTACGCATACATATCTCAAAAAAGATAAAATATTAAGTGCATTGTAACTGCTTCTTGCTTGACACCATCCTTGAACCAATGTTTAAGTGCCTTGTCCCTGCTAGACAAAAGTAATATAAATAAGGAACATAATGAGATTTGTTATATCAAACTACTATCAGAATATCAACATTGATTTCTTTGAATAATCTAATCATGTATGTTTGGCAAACAAGTTAAATGCAGTTTAAATTGTCAAATTTCCCAATGACATTACAAACTGATACTAATTTTCAAGTCGTACATGTGCAACCATGTCACTGCAATAAAAAACTTAATACCAAACCCAACTGAGTACCACCTTTAAGTCAGCAAACCACCCAATCTGTGTGCATAATTTCACCACTTCCACTTAATGCAATTAGAATATGCAATGATGTAAATCAATACCATAATGGTCTTTGGCATCTATCCCGTGGCATAACAAGTGCCAAGGTAAAGTACCTATATTTACTTTCTCAACTTAACTTATATGATTTTGCAAATAATTAGATATTACACAATAACAGTAGAAGACAATAGATCAAAACTCGCCTCATCCAACTTAGTACCTTACCTTTGAGGCTAATCACAAAAGAAATGATCAACCCAATCAATATTATGCTTCAATACCAAACTATTTCTAGTCAGCTATATGAATTCTCTATAGCCATTCAACTACGTTAGACCCATTTCGTTTCAATGCTATTATCAATTTGTCTAATAAAAAAATAAATGATTATCAATCAACCAATCAACTATGCATTTGGGTCATGTAACAGTAACACATTGAACAAACAGAAAATTACATTAACAAAAGAATAAGCTACTTTTCATAAAGGAGCGGAGCAAGTACCTGTTGTTGTTGCAATCTGGTCAAGAAACTAGCAAATTGTTCCTGCATCTTTTTGTCCACTTCTAGAGAGATCCTCTTGTCTACTTCTGCCTTTGCATTTTGACGCTCCTCTGCCAACTTTCTTTCCAACTCAATTTCCATATTTCTTCATAACTCAACAACCATTTGTTCACGTTCTTCTTGCAACTTCCTATCCATCTCGGCTTGCATCTCTTGATGCACAATGTCAATAGCAGAAGACACGCTGGCCTCTATGTTTGCCTGCTGAATGTTACTCCTTTTAGGAGGCTTCTTTCCGTATCCTTTTCCACGAACATAGCATGTTCTCTCACCAAGAACGGAGGATAGAATCTCATCTCTAGTCATGGGATGCTCGATCTCCTCAGATTGTTGCTGAGTGACAACTTCTTGTAGTTGAACTTGCATTTATGCATAATCATTTAAATCAAATCATAATAAAACATATTAAATGAAACTTACAGAAACAGAGAACTTTATAAGCATTTTTAGATAATTACATGAATTTGTTGGGACTGTGAATCCAACCACACCAATTCGCCTCTATCATCCTTTCGTGTATGTTGGATCTCCCAAACTTTATCTGGTGTGTCCAATTCTCCAGTAATAGAATTTCTCTGCAATATAGTTCCGGGAAAAAAATATANATGTGCTTAGTATTATCTGATCTAGGGTTGTTTTAATTCCCTTTCCTAGGTGAAGGAGACAACCAGATGACTTTGTTGCTATTAAACTTGGTTGCATATGAGGCATGCCCCGATACACCAGATGACTTTGGTGTTACATCTTATCTTTTCCTGATGGATTCACTAATTAATCATGCTGAAGATGTGAAGGAGCCGAGATCCAAAGGTATACTACTAAACTTTCTTGGAAGTGATCAAGAAGTAGCAAATCTCTTCAATGAGATAGCAACAGATTTGGTGCCAAATCCTCATGCCTTTATTCATGTGAAACAGAACATTGTGAAAATTCAGGAAATCAAGTAATAAAGTTAAAACCAAACAAGTTCTTCAGTAAATAAGAAATGCATATTTGATAGTAGGGGACAAAATATATTTTTACCGTAGATTCCTCTACTTCTGCAAAAGACCTTGTACCACAACTATGCTTAGTTACTTGCTTTTCTCTATTTCTTTTGTTCCTCTCACTTACAACCTGTAAGTAAACAGATAATAAATCAGCATTTAAAGAGGCAATCTTCAGGTATTAAGTTAATACCTTAAATTCTGGACTTCCAAAATATTGTATAAGGTATTTCCAATCCTCAAGCTCAACATCCTCACATCGATGAGGCAATCTTTTTTCATTAGTATTGTACTTAGAGTACAGCATGCTGAGTCGAGCTTTCCATGCTCTAAAAAGCCTCTGCATAGTGCTAATTACAAAGGCCTGAAACCTATGCTCTGGCAACCCGCTTCGAACATCAAATTTATCCTGACAATAAATGTAACATTATATTCAATAACCACATAAATAAACCTTGCAACTTAAATTCAATACAATATTGAAAGCAGTTTATTACCTTGACGTTTAACCACATTACTTCTCCGTGTTTCAGAACTATTTTCTGCCAATTTCCATCTTGGAATGAGATAGTGCTCCTCATGATCAAACCACAGTAATTAACAATATCTCTAGCCCCAGAACCTACTGCTCTATCGATGTCATCTGGAATCATAATTTTGATTTTGCCACCATACTTAGTTTTGACTTCTAAACTTTTAGATTTGTATTTTCCTCTTCCTCTTTTTTTATTGCTGGAAGAAACTACAAAGTAAAAGGATATTATTGTTCATTAATAGCTCCACTCAATCTGTCATGACCCAAAATCCTAACTCATGTCGTGATGCCGTCCAACAGCGGGGTCAGACAAGCCAACATTTAAACTACTACGGTTCCTTCTCATTTGCAGTAAACATATCAATATATATACTAAGTTACAAAGCTTAGATTATTAACCGATTAGGGGTAACTAACAAGTTTTAAACAAAACAGTCATAATGAGGTGTGAGTCCAAAATATGCATATATGTACTGACATAATCTACACAAATACTACGTGCGTGCCAGGAACTAGTGTCACGAGTATCACGGGCATACTAACTGGATAGACAAAAAGTAGAATATACAATCCCACTGTCTGAAACAAATAGACAGGAACATAAGCAAAAGAAACTCCATGGTGCTACTGAGGATCGTTAGGAGAAGCAGCTCACCATGAAGTCAGGTCCACTACAGTCAATATCTAGATTTTGTCTGATAACCAGAAACACTAGCCTCAGAACCTGTACAGTTAAGTACAGAAGTGTAGCATGAGTACATAAATAAATATGTACTCAGTGAGTATCCCGTCTAATCTCGAAGAAGTAGTGACGAGAGGTCGACTCGACACTCACTAAGGTCCAACAATAGTAATATGAAAGTATAATGAAAGTGGTAGGCATGTGAAGGAAGATAAGCAACAATGTGAATATAAGGCACCGAAATCCGAGTAATTTCTGAAAATAAGTAAATAACAATTTCCACCCCCTTTTTCCTCAAATATCAAAGTAGATAACGGTTCTCACTTTCTCTTCCTCAAATTTCTGACAAGTCAATATGTATGAAACAGTAACAAATAGTTATACGTACATAGGAATAAGACAACCGGCCGGAGTCGTAAGAAAATAACTGAATGGACGTAAATCTCCCCTCGATCGCGAATCATACCTGCGACTCGAGTGCTGACTCAATTATACTGGTTTATCATAAAGCTCCCCACGATCGCGAATCATACCTGCGACTCGTGTGCTGACTCAATTATATACAATTACAATAAATCTTCCCACGATCGCGAATCATACCTGCGACTCGTGTGTTGACTCAATTATATACAATTACCATAAAGCTTCCCACGATCGTGAATCATAGCTGCGACTCGTGTGCTGACTCGGTTATATACAAATACCTTTCAATTCGTCGTGGCGTACGACCCGATCCCATAAGAGTAGGGGAAATCACACCCCGCTCGCGGAATGTAAAGTGCGAAGCGGTCACATATACACACAATATTCTTTTCTTTTCATAATACTTTCATAAACAATTTCTTGTATATCATTTTTCGTAAAATAACTCCTTTCATATTGTTTTTGTAAAACAAATCCCTTCATATTATTTTCCGTAAGAAAATTCATTTTTATGTTATTTAAATTCCATAAATATCAGAGAAACAGAACTACGTACAACAAGGTTTCATAACATATAATTCATTACGAGAAGAACACAGGACATGATGTGGGGCCTAACTACCCGGACATAACAATAATAGCCGCTACGTACGGACTATCGTCACTTAGTACGTACGTAGCCCCCACAAACAATTACACACAGCACATAGAACACCTATGGGAACAATTCCCTCTTACAAGGTTAGAATGGAGACTCACCTCGTGTCGAATCTATCTCTCGGACCAAGAACGCGCCCGCAACTCCGAACTATACACCCGAGGACTCGTAAAAAAAAAATCCGTATGATATTTTTTTTGGAAAAATTTGCACAATACTCCTTTACAACCGTAAAATTTTACGTTGCTACAGCCCTAAATCACGTTACTTAATGTTTATAATCTGATTTGGAGTGTCTTTTGAGAAGGGAAAATTGAAGAATTATCAAAATGCTCACGTTCTTCAACCTTGATTAAAGTCCTTATTGGAAATTCTTGGAATGAAATTGAATGCAAGGAAAACGACTCTAAGGTTTAGGATGATTGTAGTATGGGTTTGTTTGGTTGAAAGACCTTTTGAAATACATAGCGTTTCCTCCTTCCGTAAGGAAGTAAAATATTTCGTTGAAAGTCTTTTGATTAGGCATTTCTTGGAAATGAAAGACACTATAATATTTTGACAACTTAGCAAGGAATGACTATTAGTCATTCCTTTATACCATGGCTAGCTGCCACGTGGGGATGGGGTGGGATATTTAATCTTTATCCACTTATTAGGTAATTAGGTAATGTCCTGTTACACGGTAATTAACCAATTACCCGTATAATTAAGAATTATTTTCACTTACTTAAAGTTATACTTATTTTTAATATACTTTATATATATATATATACTTTATACATTATATCACCGTAGTCATATGGTACCTTGCATGGTACTAATCCATAATTATCGGGTATTATTTCTCGACTCGTATTTTATCCCAAATTGGCCACTTTCAACAAAACTCATTTTCTTTAATTCGTGTACCCTTTATCCTTCATGACACTAAATTTTTCAGGCAAGTCATAAATGAAATAACGGAACTATTTTCGGTCCCGAAATTCCGTTCGCACCTCGATAACATAAAATCACATTCCAAACCAAATTTCAAACTTAAGGAAATTCTTATTTCTATATTGGGCGCCGAAATGCTCCCGGGTCATCAAAAACCCGTTACGAACATACGCCCAAGTCCGAAATCATCATACGAAACTATTGGAGCTGTCGGAACTCAATTTTGAGGTCGTTTGCTCAAAATGTTGACCGAAGTCAAACTTAGCAAAAAATGCCAACATTAAGGAACTAAGTGTTCCTATAGCACCCTAAACACTTCCAAATCCCGAACCACCCGTCCCAGCAAGTCATAAATTACAAGAAGTCGTTATGGGAAGTCTCATTTAGGAAAACGGGGTCTGATAACGCAAAACGACCGGTCGGGTCGTTACACAATCAGTAATAATAATTTTAACAAAACAACAAAAAACAGAAACTAACTTGCACAATTTTCAGCCTCCGGAGAACAATGCACAACTTCTGCTACATTTCGTGATGATTGTGTTTCTGAAGAAGGTAGTTGAAGAGAGTTAGTAGATACTCGCCCGGTATGTAAAGGTCCTTGACTCGGGTTACTTGGTTGTCTTATCTCTACAGGTGCATCAGATACTTGTCTGGTCTGTAAAGGTCCTTGACTCGGGTTACTTGGTTGTCTTATCTCTACAGGTGCATCAGATACTTGTCTGGTCTGTAAAGGTCCTTGACTCGGGTTACTTGGTTGTCTTATCTCTACAGATGCATCAGATACTCGTCTGACCTGTATGTGTGGCTGAGACGCCGCCCGAACATTGCCACGTCCTTGAAAATTTTCACGACCACAGCTCGTCCCGCCTCTACCACATTTTCCTCGTCCAATTCCTTTCATTTCCTGAAATATTCGAGATACAAGATATAAGTGGCAGTGATGAAAAACAAGAAGAACAAATGCCCTTAATAAGATCTTGCAACAACCAGTCTTCAAGTAAGTGTACTACTCTGAACTCATTGACAAAGATCCACATGAAATCAGCCTTGAAAACTATGAGAATGCTACTACAATAAGCAATGTCCAGCATATAAACAACGAGAAAAACAATAGAGCCTAGAGGGACGAAGCAGATATATTGGATGAAATTCCACTAGAATCAGATGAAATTCCATGAGAATCATAAATGTCAAGCATTTAAACAATGAGAAAAGCAATAGAACCATGAGAAAGCCTAAAATCATAACCAGATGAAATTCCACTAGAGCAACACTATAAAATTCAATTGTGACATTAAATCAACCAAGAATTTACACATTAGCGAATAAAACATTTCAACTCTGCAACATTGCGATCTCTTCATCAATTAGTATGGTAATCCAAATGATGGAACATATTCTTTTTATCAAAAGAAAACCAGAAAACATTTTCATCAAAAAAGAAGTTATCTGTTTACTTCAAAGTGCTCCCCAGTTGCATACACTTGAAATCCAGGTAATTAACTCAAAAAAGAAATACAAAGATTCAAGCATCAATAATCTTTGGTTCATTGACAGTTTCAAACAAATACATGGGGTAGTATAAAGTTATGGACAAAAATACAAAGAATTTTCAAAACAGGATGTAACATCTATATCATCAGTCTTTTGCTTCTTAGTCTTCAAGAGGATGTATCAGTGTCCTCCCCATCATCATCATCAAATAACTTTTCTTCGCTATCTTCACTCTCTGGTGTTTCTATAATATTTTCATTAATGAAATCATCTGCCTCATTATGCACATTGTTTTGAGCTCGCATACTTGCATGATCGTAGTTAATACTTTGAGGTTCAACATTATCCCTATGTAGAGACACCTCAATAATATTTTCTTGGTCATCGGTGCACGAAGTATTAAATTCAGCTTCCTCTTGCTGATAAACTTCTTCATTCAGTAATTCTTCATCTTCAATTTCCACACAATTATCATTATTATCAGGCATTTTGAAAAGGTCGCGAGGTTTGTCTTCACAACAACAAGACAATCATTATCAACCATGTCGTCCAAGTAAAAGACTTGTTGTGACTGAGACGCCAACACAAATGGCTCATTTGTATTCAAGGCACACCGAGTATTCACACTTGTGAAGCCATATTTGTCAATCTTATATCCTCTTCCTAAGTGAGCCACATCCCACCAATGACACTTGAATAAGTAAAATTTTCGGTTTCCCACATAAGATAACTCATAAATGTCTTCTAATACACCATAATACTCCTTATTAGAGTCTGAATCATCTCCTCTCACAAGAACACCACTATTCTGTGTTTTTCTTATCAATGCAAGCTCTTTTGTATGGAATCTAAATCCATTCACCATAAATGTTGAATATCGATGTACTAATGGTGTAGGACCAATGGGTAAGCTTATGAGCTCATCATTTACGCGTCCTTGTGCAGATAATACAAATATCTACAAAGACGAACATGGTTGTTATGACCAATAACATGATGGAATGAATAAACTAATATCAATATTATAATTTGAGAAGACACCTACACGTGCGCGAAACCAATCAAGAAACCCATTTTTATGAGCTCTCGTTGAACTTTGGCTTTCGATCTCTCTTGTATATTCCCTACATTTTAAGTTAGCTAAGATAAATTGAATTCAAATTATCTCAATGTGAAACTATCTTGGAGTTAATAAGAGACTTACTCCATGAAATGTGAAACCTCTTCACAATTTTGAAGCACATACATACATGCTTGTTTAAACTCATCATGAGATAGCCTGATGCCTTCTGAAGCACCTTTTGTTTTCCCACTTTTTTTAAAGATAGACATCTCATGATTTGACACGGGTCCATCGTCATTCCTAGTTGGTTTATTGAACTTTGTTGAGATATTCTTCAAGTATCGTGAGCAAAATGTGAGGCATTCCTCTGCCAAATAACCTTCTGCAATTGAACCTTCTGGACGATTTTTGTTGCGAACTTATGACTTAAGTGTCCGCAGATACCTATATAAAATGACTTATCAATATAATGTGTGTCATTCTAAAACTATAGCATCAGAATTATTAAACAATAAATTACCTCTCAATAGGATACATATTTCGATATTGAGCTGGCCTACAAAGCTTTGCCTCAATTGGCAAGTGAATTGGAAAATAAACCATGACATCAAAGAAAGTCGGAGGGAAAATAAGGTGATGTTTGGTCAAAATAACAGGAATTTTTGCCTCTAGGATATCAAGATCTTCAATCGTCAAGCACTTAGAGTATATATTCTTGAAAAAATTCCCAATGCTATAATTGGATCACACACTTTCTTGGATAGCAAACCACGTATATCTACTGGAAAAATGTCTTGCAACAATACATGATGATCATGACATTTCAATCCATGTATCTTTTTCTCCTGTACGTTGACACACCTTGAAATATTTGAGAAAAATGCATCAGGAACCTTCAGATTAGCTAAGAAATTACACACCTTCAACTTCTCTCCCGCGGACAATGCATAGCATGCTGCCGGTAACAAAATATTATTCTCATCCTCAATAGGATGCGACCTTTGTCGGATTCCAAGATCCATCAAGTCATATCTGCTTTTCAGTGTGTCTTTTGTCTTGCAAACCATATTCATGACAGTTGATATAATATTTCTTTCGATGTGCATCACATCAAGGTTATGTCGTAACATAAGACTCTTCCAATAAGGCAATTGAAAAAAGATACTTTTCTTCTTCCAATTGTAAGCATTGTTATGAACATCACGCTTTCTCTTTTGTCCTTTACCAAAAGTCACATTACCCAAAGCTTGTAATTGCACAAGTGCTTCATCACTTGTTAAAGGGTTAGGTGCAACTCCCATCTCAACTTTCCCATCAAATAACGTCCTACTTCTCCTCCATGGATGGTCCATGGGAAGGAATCGACGATGACCCATATAACACAACTTACTATGTAAGGAAGTCGATTGTGTATCTTTATGGAAACAAGGGCATGCTAGCTTGCCTTTGGTTGACCATCCTAAAAGATCTCCATGTGCAGGAAAGTCATTGATCGTCCACATGATAGCCACACGCATCAAAAAATTAGATTTTGAGTGTGCATCGTAAGTCTCCACCCCGTCCCATAATTCTTTCAACTCTTCAATCATTGGTTGTAAATACACATCGATATCATTGCCTGGACACTTGGGGCTTGGGATAAGAAGTGTCATCATGAAATATGGATTTTTCATGCAATCCCATGGTGGCAAGTTATACGTAGCTAGTACGAATGGTCAAATGCTATGATTAGAACTCATGTTCACATAAGGTTGGAACCCGTCACTCGCCATACCTAATCGAACATTCCTTAACTCAGCTGAAAAGGTAGGATGTCTTGCATCAAAGGATTTCCATGCTATTGGGTCAGACGGATGTCGCAAGACACCATCATCAATATTTCCCTCCTTGTGCCACCTCATCTTTTTAGCTGTTTCTCTTGCCATGGACAATCTTTGAAGCCTTGGTTTGATTGGAAAATGCCGCAAGATTTTATGAGCTACTTTCTTGCCTCCGTGTTCTTCGGACTTCCATCTAGACTTACTACACTTAGGACATGCTTGGACATCGGCATAATCACGCCAATATAAAATGCAATCATTCTGACATGCATCTATTTTGGTGTACCCCAAGCCGAGGTCACAAAGAACTTTCTTTGCTTCATAGAAAGAATTTGGCACAAATGACCCCTCAGGAAGAACTTCTTAAAAAAATCTCAATAATGCATCCATCGATTTGTTTCTCCAATGGTTAAGACACTTCAAGTGAAGTAGTTTAACAACAAAATACAACTTCGAGACTTTTTTACAACCAGGATAAAGTTCTGTCTCAGCATCTTCTAGCAATTTTTAGAACTTTGTTGCATGTACATTTGGCTCTTCATTATTCTCTGAATTATTATTATTATCCTCCAGATTCGTGTATCCACAAGCATCGTGAATCATTTCAGTAATATTATCCTCTTCAATGCTATTATCTTCCGCTTCATCACTAACTGCATCATTAGAAGTTTCAACTCTAACTATCACTTCTCCATGCAAGTACCACACTTTATAAGAATCACAGAAACCTTTCTTCAATAAATCTCCTCTTACATCTACCCTAATCTTGAACGCGGTATTCATACACCCTTTACAAGGACACCGAATCATAGTGTTCACCGTTGATTGACTGAATGCCGAATTAAGAAAGTTGTCTACTCCATCTCTATACCTTTGGTCGACTCTATTCCTTATACTCAACCAACTTTTTTATCCATCATATCTATTTTAAAAAATAAATAAATTAGTTTACTAATTAAAAGTGGAAGGATTATAATAATCAAAATACAATCTTCTCTATTGGATTACTAGGTCACCCAATAATAAAAGCAATGGGCAAGAAAGTTCCAGAACTAGTGAATAAAGCTTTATTGGATTGGTTGTCAACCACTGTGACACCGGCATCTTCTCTTGAAAAAGTATCAGAAGTTTAACCTCATTGCTAGCTTACATATGCAATGAGCTACACTGTAAAAGAAACTGTATAGTTGTCCAACATACAATCTGATTCATATTATAGGAGATTTTGTTGACATATGAGATAGGTTGATTCGACCTGATAATAAAGTCAGCTTGGTCCAAAGAGGTTCACATCTTCTCTTTATTGTATTCTTTTAATTGCACAGAAAGAAGGAAGTTTGACATTGAATCTGATGTTGTTTGACTGTTTGTTAAATTTGTATAATAGCTTCTCTGTTTTCTTTTTAATCTACTTACCCATAGAAGAAAGACTCGCAAAATGAAAGAGGGAAAACACCAGGATTTTAACCACATAGAATAACATATACCAGGGGTATTCAGGCAAGCAGTCACAAAAACACATTATTCAAACAAGAAGAAAACAATCTATTACAAAATTACTTATACGAATTGTGTGCAATGAAGAACAAGTTCAAACCAGGGTATGTACAAAATCGATGGATAGAAAACAGGGGAATATATACCACAAAAAGTGGGTACGGGTGGAGAAGAGGAGAGGGGGAATAATGGAGGTACAGAAAACAATTTAAGAAAATACTTCGTAGTCAAATAAATATTACTCCATTCAAGTGTTACCTCGCTTTTAACATTAATATACATAAAGATAAAGAGCAAACTAAAAAAACAGTAGAAAATTTAGTTACCTTGCCAGGTAGTTTTACAAAGAGGAAGTAGATAGTTGAGCAATGTCAAAGGGTAGCTGCAATTTCAACTATCACCCGCGATTGAGGATAAGAAGATTCTGAGACAAGATGTAAAAAGGTGCTGCTAGTAGCTCCAGTATACAAGCAAAGTCTGCTCAATAGGAAAAATACAATAATAAAGGACACGAAAATCGTAAAAATAGTAGCATAAAGTTATTTGATTGAAGGATTAAAATACAACAAAATGATACACCACAACATGTCAGCATAATGAGCTAAAGAAACTAGCATGATACACCACATGTCAGCATAATGAGCTAAAGAAACTAGACAAGCATTCATGAATATTTTACTGCCGCCACCACACAACATTTTTCCTCATTCTGCTTTCTATCCTCGTGCCAAATATTATGTAGCAAAAGAGCACCGATACTACCATAATTTTACATCTTGCTACTCTCAATTATGGCACCAAACAACACGGAGCTTGAATAAAGATCAACAAATAAACTAATTTCTCCAAACTTTGGGATTTTCTTTTCAATTCAGTAGAGTTGCCAAGATGAAGAATCAACAAAAAAAGCAGCAATCTTTGAGCATAAAACACACAATATTTGGGAGGTTATAGTCAAATAGGGACCAAAATTTTCATCAGGTAATGAAAAGAAAACAATTTTGGATAAGGGAAATTTGACATTTGTTATGCATTGTAAAATGCTTTGAGTATCAAAACACAAGAGAAATCAAAGAACCTCACTGCACCCAACAACTTGACTCAACCAAATTTTCTTCTCTAATCAACTGAAAAACCATTTTTATGAGTTCTCATCCTCCAAGAAATAATCCCCAAAAAATGAAAAAGGAGGGATTTGAACATACCTGACAAATGAGATTCACACTTTGATTTGAGAGATTTTGACAAATGAGATTCACATTTTGGTCAAACCAACTGAAACAAACAAAGCCATATACAACAGTTCTCAAAAAGCAGAGAAGCACAAATTTAAGACAAAAAGGAAAAATAAATCAAAGGAAAAGGAAATTAGAAGATGAAATTTTGAAGGAAGTGATTAAAGCCTTACCCAGAAATCTTTGATTCCAGCGGGATTTCTTAGAAGCGGGATTCAGATTCCATCATGGGGAATTTTCGCTGAGTGCCTATGCCGATTCGCTGAAATTTTCACCGAGTGCCTATGTCGATTCGCTATATCTGTTTCAACCGATGAGAAATTCTCCCTGATATTCCATGAGAATTTTTTTGGGTGAGAGTTGCCTAGGGTTGTTTAGTAGAATTTGGGTGAGAGGCCAAGTGAATAAGTTTCGTTCATACCAAAGAGCATACAGTAGTATAGCTGAAATGTTAAAAAAAATATTTTAATTAATTAGGATACGTATTTTCCTTTTACAAATTATTTTAAAAGTAAAAATATGGGTTATTGGAGCGACCCGGTCGCTCCAATAGAGATTTAGCCGCGACTTTCCAAAGGTCGTCACTAAAAATATGGAGCCAAAATTTTAGTTTTAGCGGGACTGAAAATTCCAGCCAAATCAGTGGCGACCCAAAAATAGTTGCTGCTACAAATTAACCATCTGTAGCGACTTAAGAAGTCGCTGGTAATAATATAGTTGTTGTAGCAACCTATAGAGTCGTTGCTATATGTCGCCACTAATAATCCAATTTCTTGTAGTGGTTCCTGGGAAAGTAAAGTGAATGATATCACTGAAGCCAAGGATCATTGACCATTGATGAACTCATTGGAAATCTGAAAACCTATAAGATGAAGAAGAATAAGAAGAGATATCTTGAAAGAAGAGAGCCCAAAAAGGAGAAGAACATGGTTCTCAAGGCTGACAACATTGACTCAAGTGGTGATGAAACAGACATGACCTATCTTACTTGAAGATTGTAGAAAATGGTTCGAAGAAATGGAGGAATTCCCAAGAGAGGAAGTTCTAGCAGAAACACCAAAAGAAATGAATGTTGTCATAAATGCGGAAAGCTGGGTGTTTTATCAAATAGTGTCCTCTTCACAAGCAGGACCATTACAAATACAACACTGACAAGGTGGTCAAGAGGAACCTGGTCCCTGACGAAAGATTCAAGGGAAGAGATGCCACTGACAATATTGTGAAGCAAGCTCTGGTTGCCTGGGGAGATTCCTCTAGTGAATCTCAAGGTGAGGATGACCAAGGAGACACCTATATAATGTCTATTGAAAGTGGATCTACGGAGTATGATTCTATATTTTGCACTTATAGTCAAATCTTATGATAATGAGGACAATGATGATGATGAGGTAAATTTCCTTGACGCTCAAACTTGAAAACTAACTCTCAAAAGAAACTAATATCTTTAGCAAATATTTTAATTGATTCTTATCGCAACCTCATTAATGGTAAATATATTTTAACCGAGTAAATTGAAGATCTAGAACAAAAGAGAGATGGTTTGGTGTTTATAGTTGTAGATCTGAAGGAATTAATTTACTTATCGTGATTATGTATATGTTCGCGTGACATAATTGCGATTTCAAGAATTAAGACCGAAGTATGTGTTCGCGCAACTTTGGGCCAACCAATCTTCATAATAATAAAATGTTGTTAATTCTGTACACGTTCGCGTGACACGAGTACGATTTTATAAAAATGAATATTCGGGAAAGATGTTTTAGGCGCGACTTAATCTATCATCGTTATTGTGTACACGTTCGCGTGACATAGTTATGATTTTCAAAATAAAACCAAGGTACACGTTCGCGTGATTTTGGCCAAATAATTTTAATAGTAATTAAGGGATATTAATTATGTACACGTACGCGTGACATAGTTTTTTAGTGCACCAAATAAAATGAGTACACGTATGCGTGACTCGTATCAAGATTTCCGAATAATCAAGTAATTAGAAGCGGTAAAAGGATAAATACACATATGCCCTAAAATGAGTAATTATATTAAACAAGCCAAGTATGAATCATTAAGCGACCGTGGTAGAACCACAGAATTCGGGAGTGACTAACACCTTCTCCCGGGTTAACAGAATTCCTTACTCGGTCTTCTGGTTCGCAGACATTTTACGGAGTCAAATTTCCTCGATTTGGGATTTAAAATAAACTGGTGACTTGGGACACCATAAATTATCCCAAGTGGCGACTCTGAAAATAAATAAATAATCTCATTTCGATTAATGTCACTTAAATTGAAAAAATTCCCTATCCCTTTCGGTAAAAAGGAGGTGTGACACCTTACATGTTTCCATTGTTACTCTTATACATGGATGTGATTACATCAGATGACCATGTCCATTTAAGTGACTTATCTAGATCATTTTTAATCCTCTTAAGTCCTCTTGAAGTTGTCTATTCTTTTTACGTTCAACAACAAGGCTTGATTTGACATTTTTGAACTCACCTTCAAACTTAAGTTGTTCCTCACTGGCCACTTCCTTTCCTAGGGGTGTCCATCCATTTTTCTATTTGATTTTTAATAAGGTATTTTCTCTCATTATTCTTTCACTTGTTCCTTCAGATCTACAACTATAAACACCAAATCAAAATTGCGCCTATCGATGTTCATAATTTATTCAACTTTTAAACCCAAATTCGATTCTCTCGTTGAACAAGGTCGAAGCCTAGTGCTCATTAGTTCCAACTCCATTAAAGAAATATCTAGTAACATTGCATGATCTTAAATCTTTCGTATCAGTATTCCAACAATTCATAAAGAAAAAATAGAAACAAATCAAGGAAAACAAAATATGAACTCATTTAGATCTAGCTACTTACACTACAAAAGAACAACTTAACCCACAAATATCTATCATATATAATTTAACATAGATTAACTCTATCATGCCATCAATATAACACACCATCAATAATACATCTAGTGAATCAACTGAATTAGCACAAGTAGTTCTATAGATAAGTATCACAGCAACAGTATTAAACTTGTGATTAAAGAGAGAGATATATGGACCTCAACGAGATAAATTCTCAAAAACTGGTTTTTTCAGATAACACGTACAAATATGACGACGAACTCTGGCATATAAACCAAACGGAAAACAAGCATCACAACAGAAACTCCGACAGGAACCACAAACGGCAAGCTCGATCGACCTTGCAAACCAGTGATTTAGTGGCTGCTTTTCTAAGGTTATGAAGGTGATTTTGTGGCTGATGTTTGGACTGTTTTGAGGTTGAAACAATGATGGAAAAGATGACGCTTCGCTGGTGGTTGAATAGTTGAAGCAGTAGCGACCAAACTAGCAGCTTTACAACAGTTTCGGGGTGGTTTTGGCACTGTTTTCGTTGATTGAAGATGGCAGTAGGGAGGGACGCATGTTGGTGGTCGTCGACGGTCCAGGGAGGTGGAGTTGGGTGACGAATGCTGGATTTTTTAGAGGAGGGAGTTCAAGCGGCGATAACAGTAGCGTAAAGGTGAGGGAGAAAGAGAGATGGGAACGAGGGTGAGAGAGAAGAAGAAGAAAAAAAGAGGGGGAGATGCGCCGTTTTTTCTTTAGGAAGGAGGGATCTCATTTTTTGTGTGATTAGGTCCCCCTTTTATGTAGAGAGAATTGGGGTGTATTTTAGAGATGAGGGGATATTGGGCCGATGGGTAGGATAGGGAAATTGGCTAGCGGATTTTGGGGTGAGAATTGACAATTGGGCCTTTAAAAAGTTATGCTTTTTAGCCTAGTATCAACAAAGACTAACATCTTCTTTTCCCTTATTTACTTTCTGTAATATTAGCCACTCCAACTCAAATTTTAATTTAAATTTCATTTCTTGTGTGGCTAGGCTATTTATTTTCTAAAATTATTTTTTGATTATTTTTAGGAATAATTTCCATGTGGGGCAAAAATTAGGTGCTCACAGCTGCCCCTCTTTGCTTGGAAACATGAAGAGTTTTCGGGCAAAAATAAAGTGAGCCGTGTGACTAATTTTTGACCATATCGTTATCCAAAAGAGGAAGAAAATTGAAGACAAAGGTGCAATCGAGTCCTGATTTTGGACATCCTATATATCCTGGGTTTTAAGGGAATCGGGTCGCGTGTAGTTCAGAGGTGAATGAAGTGATGGAGTGTGTGGAGAGGATGAGGGAGTCGAGTGAGGTTCCATTCCGTCGAGGTTCTGGTCTGCGGTCTTGTTATTACATCAAAATCAAAAATGAAAAAGACTAACTAAGCCTATGAGCTATGAGTTACAAGGTTCCTATCTATAAATCTTCTGAAGCTTGATCTTGAGTCTTGAATGATGCTTCATGCAGACTTTTGATTTGAACCTTGATGCCTTCTAGCTGCAGGTTCTAGTTCATTCGTCTACGTCTTCTTTTGATGAAAACTGAACACGCAGTGCTCGTGACTTCAGCCTTGTCTTGAGCAGTTCAAATCTTTCATCTGCTTCTTCATTTTGATTCGCTTCTTTTCTTTTATTTTGTTCTGGATTGATACTTCTTTCTTTGGTCATCTTGAACCATATGCCTCGAGGTAAAAACCTGTTCAGACACCAAAACAAACGAACGAACGAAATTTTTCTGCCCCAATTTTCACTAGGAAAATTTTGTGAGTTATTATAACGAAATTCTATACTACTTTATTATTGAAAGAAATAAAAGGTCAGGAATAGTGTACCCCGAAAATATTATGATGATTTTTTTTTGTGTTCTTTTGTTGTCAAAATGATGCCTCAACTAAGGATTAATGTACTACCTTATGTTGGAAAAATGTGGCTAGGGAATGGAATACCCTATATTAGCAAAGATATCAGGGAGCTGTGTACCCTGCATTTAAGACCAAAACAACTAGGGAGTGGATACCCTATGTTGGAAAAGGAGACTAGGGAGTGGGTACCCTACGTCTAAAATAAAATCAAATAGGGAGTGGAGACTCTATGTTGGAACAGAAGACTAGGGAGTGAAGCATAAAATCAACTAGGGATTGGAGACCGTATGTTGGAAAATCATCAACTAGGGAGTGGAAACCCTATGTTGGCATCAACTAGGGAGTAGAGACCCTATGTTGGCATCAGGTTATGATGGCATCAACTAGGGAGTGGAGACCCTATGTTGGCATCAACTAGAGAGTGGTGACCTTATATTGGCATCAGGTTATGTTGGCATCAACTATGGAGTGGTGACCCTATGCTGGCATCAGGTTATGCTGGTATCAACTAGGGAGTGGAGACCCTATGTTGGCATCAGGTTATGCTGGCATGAACTAGGGAGTGGAACCCCTATGTTGGCATCAACTAGGGAGTGGTGACCCTATGTTGGCATCAAGTTATGCTGGCATCAACTAGGAGTGGAGACCCTATGTTGGCATCAACTAGGGAATGGAGACCCTATATTGGAAAGGAGACTAGAGAGTGGAGACCCTATGTCTAAACGAACCAAGAAGGATTTTTTTTTTGTGAAATCCATACTTCCTTTTTAAAAAAAATTATTATCCTAGGAGAAAATTCACCAGACCGGGTTTTCTTATCTTAGGAGAAAAGTTCATCAGACTAAGACGTTTATCCTAGGAGAAAGATTCATCAGATAAAGACATTTACCTAGGAGGAAGATTCATCAGACTAGGTTTTTTTATTATCTTAGGAGAAAGATTCATCAGACTAAGATTTTTATTCCTATGAGAAAGTTCATCAGACTAGGTCCTTTTTTTTTTTTTGGTATCTTAGGAAAAAGATTCATCAGACTAAGACGTTTATCCTAGGAGAAAATTCATCAGACTAGGTTTCCTATCTTAGGAGAAAGATTCATCAGACTAAGATTTTGATCCTAGGAGAAAGTTCATCAGACTAGGTTCTTTTTTTTTGGTATCTTAGGAGAAAGATTCATCAGACTAAGATTTTGATCCTAGGAGAAAGTTCATCAGACTAGGTTTTCGTTTCTTAGGAGAAAGATTCATCAGGCTAAGACGTCTATCCTAGGAGAAAGTTCATCAGACTAGGTTCTTTTTTTTTGGTATCTTAGGAGAAAGATTCATCAGACTAAGATTTTGATCCTAGGAGAAAGTTCATCAGACTAGGTTTTCGTTTCTTAGGAGAAAGATTCATCGGACTAAGATTTCGATCCTAGGAGAAAGTTCATTTGACTAGGTTTTCTATCTTAGGAGAAAAATTCGTCAAACTAAGATTTTGATTCTAGGAGAAAGTTCATCAGACTAGGTTTTCTATTCTTAGAAGAAAGATTCATCAGACTAGGTTTTCTATCTTAGGAGAAAGATTCATCAGACTAAGATTTCGATCATAGGAGAAAGTTCATCAAACTAGGTTTTCTATCTTAGGAGAAAGATTCATCGTATTAAGATTTCGATCCTAGGAGAAAATTCATCAGACTAGGTGTTTTTTATTATCTTAGGAGAGAGATTTCATCAAACTAAGATTTCCTATCCTAGGAGAAAATTCATCAGACAAGGTCCTTTTTTTTGTATCTTCGGAGAAAGATTCATCAGACTAAGATTTCTATTCTAGGAGAAAATTCGTCAGACTAGGTTTTCTATCTTAGGAGAAAAATTCATCAGAATAAGATTTTTATTGGGAGGAAATCCATCAGGCTAGGACTTTTTATCCTAGGAGGAAAAATGTGAAGAGCAATGACAAGATTTTATGCAAACTAGCAAGACAAATAAAGGCAAAGATTTGAGAAACTTTCCTTTGACAGCTCTTTCTCTCTGTTTTCTTTAAACCACTTTCCTTGAATTGATATGTTCCTGTTTCAAACAAAGAAAATTTTGTCAGTTTTAAAAAAGTGGTGGTCAGTTTGTGGCCTTGAGTCTTTGGCAGCTTGGATTTTGCTCAATCAACTTAAGTCGGTTTTAAGAGATTTTTGCTCTACATCAACCCTGATTGTTTTACACCCAGTACCATTTGTATTTGTGGCTCAATCAACCTTATCCTAACTGGAGATCTTTGCTTAAGTGACTTTTTTGATATCTTGAATGACTTCCTTCTTTTGAGCAATTTGTCTGTCAGAGAGAATCATCAGTTATCTTTGCTTGCACTAAGTAGGCTGATAAGGGCCTTTTGGAGGGAAGTCTCTGCATGAATCCCCAAAGCATGTTGGCTGTAACAACTAATGTGCTGACCAAATTCACTTTGTGTAACTGAAAAGCTGATATCAGATTTTAAAATCTTTTCTTGCTGGTTTTGACAAGGACTGACTCAGAATGAAGGGGCACAATGATGCAAAGAAACAATACTAACAAGAAATGCCCTTGTCGGGAAGAGAAGAAGAAAGAGTCCCTTTTTTTTCAACAACTAGCTTTAATGATCATAACATGCATTTTGGACTTAACAGCAGATCTATCAAACTAATTCAATCTTCCTTTTTACCATTCCTATGACCTTTGAAGTCGGGCTTGTTCGTGCCAATCCTTTGCATCAGCTTCATGACTCACTATTGACTAGTGGTGCCCCGAGGGGTTTTCACCAACAAGTCTCTCTCATTTATTCATCTCTGCTTACCGTCGTCTTACAGTGCCCGGGAAGGTTTTCACTAGTAAGATCTCTCATTTTTTTCCTTTTCTTTTTATTTTCTTTTTCTTTTCTTTTTCTTTTGTGAGTAACTTGACAGTGTTCTGTGTCGTGTGACAACCGTTGCTCATTTCTGATCGGCGTCCACCTATACCACTAAATAGTAGCAAGGCAGGGGTCAATGCAGCTTTTACCCGAAGGGCCGGGATTGATTTCCACAGGGAGCTATGTATGTTGGAGTCGAGTGTCTAAGTGATCTAGTGGTGTGTCGTGTTCTTAATTACACTTCTTATAAAAAGGTTTTGGGAATTATACTACGGTTTTGTCTAATTAAAATTATGAACTAGCTAACTAATATCTTTTTGGGGGTTTTCTCAATTGATAAAGGGACTAGGGCTGTGACTTCCTCCTAGGTGAGTGATTAATGGGTCTAACATTGAGAATGATATCGTGAAATAGGGATAATTGGCGTAACCTCATGCTAAGATACTCACCCACTACCTCTCGGTAATATGGGTGACTTTCCCAAATTGGCTTTCTCAAGCACAATTGGGTGTTTCAATTGACCACATGAATTGGCTCAAATCAGGTTTAGCTATCTCTAGCATACACCCTTTTATTAGGGCTATCAATCTCTTGAATTTTCCCCAATATTTTGTTAGCATAATTACCTAGACTTGGGTCATCTTTCTCAAGAGTAACCCTAGTCATTAAGGCTTTAATTAGTGTTTGCAACCACTAATTCTGAGATTTATGCACAAATTAAGCTAAAAGCCAAACACCCATACATAAAATCACTCTATAATTGAAAACCCATTAATTACCCACACTAGGGTTGGGTCAGAACCCTAGCTAATAGGTCTAGATACTCATGATTCAAGAAGAAACACAAGTAGAAGATGAATTTAAGCTCATAATTGTAAATTACAAGATAATAATTGAAGAACTAATGTTAAAGCTAAGCTAAAATAACTCAAAAATAGCTAAAAGTATTGTTCACGTGTTCCTTAAATGACTGATACCCTAAAAAATGAAGAAAAGATCTATTTATACATGGCTAAAAATACTGGACAAAAATGCCCTTACGGAGCCCAGCGTATTTCTGAGCGTTGGGGCGAAGAGACTTCTGATGCAGCGGATTAGTGACCGCTACAACAGTTTTTCATTTTCCAAATCTCTGTTTCTTCAACTTTGCGCCCAGCGGATTACTGAAACGCTGCAACGGTGGCTAGAGCGCGGCAACAGAATAATACCGCTGACCGCGGAATCATGAAATCTTCTCTTTGCCAACTCTCTGAAGTTTGCCAACCGCGTCCAGCGAATAATTGAGCGTTGCTGCGTTAGATGGACCGCTGCATCGGAAAAGTGGCGGACAGTGCTTTGGATGGCCTTGCAAAACAGCTCTCTGAAGTTTGCAGCGTGGCAGCGAAGAGAAATCCACTGTAGCGAAGGGACAAACGCTGCAGCGGAAAAGTGGGCGCTGCAGCGGTTTAGCTGGGTTTTGGGATTTTGCAAGTTCTGCTTCTTTTTGAGGTCTTTTGGATAAATATTTACAAATCAACTATGTTCCTGCAATTCAAAACACTTGCATCAAAATGTGGGGTTAATAGGCTAATTGTTGCCTCAAAAACCTAAGAAAAAGAGAGTAAATAGTAGTACAAATCACTAGTTATCAACTCCCCCAAACTTAAGGCTTTTCTTGTCCTCAAGCAAAAAAAATAACTCCCACCTCCGTAACAAGAAAAGATAAAGTATTTCATCCATTGAGATGTGATTCATCAAGCTTCAATTGGGACTAACGACTATCCTCAACACAAATGAATTATTGACAAACTTATGCAATGATTTTCTAGCCCACTAGATCTAATGTGACACCAAAGTTTCAAGATTTGACTAAGGTTGTCATGGAACTTCTCTCTTTTACCTCAATCACTGTGGATCCCAGACTCTTCCTCCTCTACTCTCCTTAGGCTCACCTCACCATAAAGAATGTCTCTCAAAATTGGGTTTATCGTGGGGTGCTCTCTTCACTCTAAAAAGAATACCTCAACTCCGGCCTTTCGTACCATAGGCTTGCCCCTCGTGTAAATCACCACTAATGTAAGCTCACTCAACTTGAGATCCTATAGGGCTTTGTCGGGTTGTAATGGAGGCCTTTTGGATTGAATTTTGGTCACAATGAACTTTGGTAGAACATCTTACCTTAAGCACTCCAATTGTTCACATTTTTGCACATGAAACTCTTGACTCTTTGAGTCACAAATTTTCCTTGGGAAATTTAGAGAGACTCATAGTCACTCTTTCTTTTACTTTGGGCTCATTTTCTTCCATTTTTCCTCATCTCAACCTCTTTTTCAAACTTTTGCTTTTTCTTTTCCCTTTTTGGTTCACTATTCTTTTCAACCTTTTTCTTTGGCCCATTTTTTTATAACCAAGAGTTTCATCATTATGCATTTCCTCGTCTCTCCCCCAAAATTATGATTTTTGCCCATTCTCCATCAAGAGTGCTCAAGGAAAGAATGGGTGCCAAGAGAGGGTATTAAGAGAACAAGGTTGATGGAAGGAGGGGCTGCTGAATGAGCTGCTGACTGGGTTGGTGCAGCTGTGCCCTCAGGAGGTGTGGCTGAATGACGGGAGAGATCTTTAGAACACTCCGAGCTAGTGTGCTCGTTGATGAGTCTCCTAGGCTTTGATAGTGAAGCTGCTAGAGTTGTCCTGCTCTGACCCTCTGAAGCTTCCCTGGAGGGCAAGTATTCACTGGACTCCGACTCAGAGGGGCTTGTCCTTTTTCTCTTTTGTGACTTTCCAACTGCTTTTGTCGGGCCTGATGGGTTTTGTTGCTTGCCCGTGCCTCGACCCCTTGAAGGGTCGCCCCTCCTGGGTTGCTTTTCCGGTCCACCTCTAGATCGCACCATACTCTGCAATATGTAACACACATTGTCAATACATAGTATCTAAGCACCAGATAGAATTGTAGAAGCATTGAATGAAACAGTGTAATCAGGACCAAACCGCTGTCAGCGGAAAAGCACCTCTGCAGCGGAATTCAGGGGACTCAGACTACCCCTTCTCTGAATATAGGAAACACAGAACGCAGATTTTTGGTCCGCTGCAGCGTTTGGCCACTGTTGACCGCAAAAATCTGGTCGTTGCAGCGGAATTTGAATTGTTCTGAGAGTGAACTCTCTGAATCTCACAACCGTTGTCCGCGCTTTATTGACCGCTACAGCGTTACACAGTACCGCTGTCAGCAGATTTCTAGAACGCTGCAGCGGAACGTTCAAATTGATAACATCCTGGGGTGGACCTCCGCTGTCACCGGAATTTTGAAACGCTGCAATGGAGGTCGGGCGCACAGTGCACTTAGGTTAGGGTTCATCAAAACTTGAAATTGTTTTCATGAAAATGTACGTGTGAATCACCCTTTTTACCTACATAGAACCCAGAAAGTATTACCCCACATTGTAGAACACACTACAAATTCAATTTGTAACATTAGGGTTGTATTAACTTTATACAAAAACAAATAAAAGGAAAATAAAATAAAATAACCAAAAATTAAGAATAATTAATCAACTAACAAAAATTAAACATGGAATATACCAGTAAATGAAGTAGATGAAGGATGAAGTTAAAACTCTTAGATGAACAGTGAAAGAGTGAAAGCACAGTAAATATTAGGGTTTGGTAGCAAATGGGTGAAAAGTGTAAAAAGAAGAGGGTCCCTCAGTATATATACTAGAGAGCTGGGACCCATGACCGCCTAAATAGCGCGGCAGCGGATTTATACCGCTGACCGCGCTTTTGGTCTTTCAAACTTGCTGGATTTTCACCTTCACCGCTACAGCGGAATTCCTTCGTCACAACGAAGTGCACTCCGCAAAAGCAAAATAGTAAACGTTGCAGCGGAGTGGAGATTCAGAGAGTTGTTTTTTGTGACCAAATGGACCGCTGTCAGCGATCGTTTTCCGCTGCAGCGCTTGGTCACCGCTGACAGCGAATGTTTGACCGTTGCAGCGGAATGTTGCTACTTTTCCCAGTTTCCAAATTTTTCACCTGTACTGCCCTCACCAAGTCCTGCATCAACTTCACAACTGGTTAGTTCATAAAAAAATTCTATCCTACCAAAAACAACCAAAACAAAGAAAAGCAAATGCTTGGGTTGCCTCCCAAGAAGCGCATGATTTAACGTCGCAGCACGACACATGTTACCATGTTCAAATTAATTTCATCAAAGCCACCACGTGGCTGTCTTCAAATTTTCCAAGATAATGCTTGACCCGGTGCCCATTCACACGGAAAATCTCTCCATTCTTGTTTTTGAGATCAAGAGCACCAAAGGGTGTAACCAACACCACTTCAAACGGGCCACTCCACTTGGACTTGAGTTTACCCGGGAAGAGACAAAGTCTAGAATTGAAAAGAAGCACCAAGTCTCCCACTTTGAACTCCCGGTCTTTGGCATATTTGTCATGGAGGTACTTCATTTTCTCTTAGTACAAAGAAGAGTTGGCATATGCATGGAATCTGAACTTATCTAGCTCATTGAGGTGATCAACTCTAAGATTTGCAGTTGTATCCTAATCCAAGTTCAATTTATTCAATGCCCATAGTGCCTTATGCTCTAATTCCACCGGAAGATGACAAGCCTTTCCATACACCAACAGGTAAGGAGACATATCGATTGGGGTCTTGAAGGCGGTCCGGTAAGCCCAAAGAGGATCATTAAGCTTTCGAGACCAATCAGTCTGATTAGCATTCACTGTCTTGGCCAAAATGTTCTTGATTTCACGATTAGACACTTCAACTTGGCCACTTTCTTGAGGATGGTACGGAGTAGACACTTATGATTGACTCCATACTTGGATAGCAATGAATCAAAGGCCCTATTGCAAAAATGAGAACCCTCGTCACTGATGATGGCACGGGGTGTCCCAAATCTTGTGAAAATATTCTTCTTTAGAAAACCAGCCACACTTCGAGCCTCATTGTTGGGCAAAGCGACGCCTTAAACCCATTTCGAAACATAGTCCACCTCCACAAGTATGTAGGGTTTCCAATGAACTAACGAAGGGCCCCATAAAATCAATTCCCCAAACATCGAAGATATCCACCTCAAGAATTATAGTGAGAGGCATTTCATCTTTCTTGGATATGCCGCCCATTCTTTGGCATTCATCACACCACTTGACCAACTCACTAGCATCCTTGTACAAAGTAGGCCAAAAGAAACCACAACTTAACACTTTTGAAGCGGTCCTTGCCCCTCCATGATGACCACCATAAGGTGAGGAGTGGCATGACTCAAGAATTGACCCTTTTCTCTTATTCGGTCACACAACGCCGAATGACACCATCATTGCATATCTTGAATAAGTACGGTTCATCCCAATAATAGTCCATGATATCCCGTCTAAGCTTCTTCCTTTGGTTATAAGAGAGCTCAAACGGGACAACACCCGTTACAATATAGTTGGCGATGTCCGCGAACCATGGCATAGCTTGCAAAGAGACGGAAAGAAGTTGTTCATCCGGGAAGCTATCATTAATCTCAAGACCGTCACTTAGCCTCCCTTGCTCTTCCAAACGGGAAAGATGGTCGGCAACTTGGTGTCTCGCCCCCTTTTTTTTATCGCACGGGTTAGGTACGGAGAGATCGGGTTTATGACATTTGGACAACTCCTTAAAAGAAAGGGTTTAAGGAAGAGTCGTCACCTAACGATTTTTACGGTGCGTTAGGGCACCTAGAGTTGATAACTCATGAACTAGTTTGCATTACTAGAGATTGGGTAAGGGCTTGAAATTATCCCAAGGGGAAGGTGTTAGGCACCCCTCGAGATCCATAACTGTGGGTCCCAGCCAATAAGTTTTGTGAATTTGGACGGTGAACAAGTAACAAGTAAGTATCATATAAGAGGGGATTTCAAAAAAAGTATGAGAATCTTTAAAGGTTTTGGAATAACATTGGAATAAACATTTGAAAAGAATTGTCCTAGGTTTAAAGTAATACGGATCACTTCAATGCAATACCCGGTATGTCACACCTCGAAGAGGCGGCTACACGTGGTATTAGCGCACCGGTCATCATATCTGTATTCTACCCTTCCCACCACGTAAAGGTTGTTTAAAAGCGTGTGTTGGTTACGAATGCTTATCGCGTGCCATTACCCGTCCCATCCTATAAGTCCTGGAGGGTGTTTAGGACAACTAATCCTACAAGGCAGGAACTAGGCTGAACCCTTAGGTTTAAAGGACAAAATACTAGGCGACATACAAAACATGTAGGACTGCACATATAAGGGAACATATAAAGACAAAGAAAGCCTCACAGATCCCTCCACACATAGACATGTAAGTAGCACGTCTCAAGCACGATTAAAGTCTCAAGACAGGAGTTCAAAACAGGAATTTTAGTAAAATAATAGGTCGTACGAATTTGGGTTAGAAAACTTAATGAAGACAGAAAATTTAATTAAGAATGATAGTTGATTTTCAAAATATACATTAGCTAAAGGCAGCGGTGAGATCTAGAAATACGTAGTGATTTAAAGCTTTTAGAAAACATAGAATAAAGTCATTAAAGCATGGGTTTGAAGTAACGTAGTGATTTTGAAAGATAAGGGACTAAAATACAGTGGCTTAACATAGAGTAATAGTTATTAGTTTACAGAGAACTATAGTAAAAGAAGTAATGAGATGGTATCAAAACATAGTAACTTTATCAAAATACAGTAAACTTAAATAAATACATAGCAAGGATTCGAAGTGTCATGATTTTGAACAGAGTGAGGCATCTTTGAAAACCCAGTAGTTTGAAAACATAATAGAACAAGAATCAGTAAAAATCAGTAAAAGGAAATAGATGCGCAACTTCAAGACTGTTTTAAAATAGAGCAGGGGTTTTAATAAAAGAAAAATGAACTTCAGTGAGGTAAAACAGGAGTGGGAACAACAGGGTTCAAAATATTCAAAGGGGCTGATTAAACTAGTGGAACATAATTGACTTGATTTTATTACGTATCGGACCTAAAGTTTTCCTAGGCGTCGTATACATTGCCTACTTATTTTTCAAAGGGTGAGCATGCATGTTTGGATTTTGATTTTAATAGATACATGTTTGCAGAAAATTGTTTTAAGTAGATTAAACATATTTTATGGGAGTATTAGATTATGTTAACTAGGCGTTCAAGTTCTGATAAATAAGAAGTCCTAAGGGCAGGATATCTGATGCACAAAGTATCCTCTTAAGACATGGTTTCTATATGTCATGTTTACAAAATGCATGAGCAATACATTATGACAGCCTTTTGTTACTCGTTTAGTTATACTAGGAACATGGTGTCAGATGGCGGGAATATAACAGATATATTGAAATGAAGAACCAAAACATGATTTTTAATGCATGGTATGCATGTCCTAAGCATGATACTATTGCGCACATAGGAAAATAAAGCCTAAGTCATGATTTCTACCCATACTACACTAAACATGCATAGTTTCCTCCCATATTCACTATCCAGCCCCAATCGTTTGTTTACAAATTATTACAGACCATAGAAAATGAATTACAGTAATTGCAAAGAGAAAAATAATAAGTTATTCTATAGGGAGCCTTCAAACAGGCCAACCTTCCAGCCTCACCCCTTTCGAGCTTCACATCCTCACATAGCCTGGGTGCGGCAAAGCTCCCAAAGGCCTTTGTGAGGGCCCTGGCCAATACCAGCACCCAGCAATTGCCAAAGTTAAGATAGGTGCAGTGTAGCATTACCTGCCTCAGTGTGTCAAAGTTTAGGGGGAACTCAAGGTCCCTAAGCAATGCTCACACTGAGGGGGTGGAACCTAAAGGTCTAAGAGTAGTGTGAAGTACATGAAGGAGTAGTTAAAAAGAGTTGAGTTTGAAAGGGAGTTTTGAAATAACATGGCTTTAGAGAATAATATAAAGATCTTTTATGTAAAACCAATTTGAAAAGGAAGCAATAGAATGGTCAAAACTCAGCAGGTATGCAGAATTCAAGAAAGCAAACACAAATAGGGGAAAGGGATCAGGGACAAGTAATGGTAGCAGCATATTTGCAGTAATCCGTCCTTAGAACAAAGTTACAGATTTTCACAAGATGTGATTTGCCAAGAGTTTATCATATATTATAGATGGAGACACAAATATGAGAATACTAAGTATTATAGGTGCATTAGAAGCCAGGCAATTGATAAAGAAACATACATAAAGAGATGCTAGATATGCAGAAAGAAGAAGTAAAAGAGTCACATAGGCCATAATGAATCATAGAGAGGAAAACAGGAGTCATGCTAGGCTAGAAGAAGAAGAGATATCATAGAAATAGAGTAGACATACTAGTTACATGGTAGGCAATAGAACCATAAGTAAAAGCACAAAAGAAACAACAAGAATCTTAACCAGAATTGAAACATATTGTTTTAGGATGTTGTAAACTTAAATTAGAACATACCAGTGTTAAGAGAGAGAGCAAAGCAGAAGAGAGCAAAGTGATAGCACTATTAGCCTTGGCTTGCAACCGGCTAATAATAGGCAAGAGTAGAGAGCAGCAAGTAGAGCAAAGAGAGACAGAAAGAAAGAGCACAAGAGAGTAGTATAGTAGTGATGTGTGTGTTCATGTCTTCTTGTTTAATGAAAGAGCATAAGTATTTATAGTTTAAAACAGGTGATCAAATAAGGTAAGAATCACAAATGTATGGCAATAAGAGAAGGCAAAATCTCAATCAGTCAGGAAATCAATGACACAGTTCCCTTGAATTATGGGATTCAAACTCAGAAATGGCAAAAATATGCAGCCACACAAGGTAAAGGTAGATCAGTACCATACTTAAATAAGGAAAGGATCCAGGCATGTTAAGTAATAGGGAAACTCGGAATCAATTAACTAAGGAATCAAGACAATCATTCCCTTAGGTCAAGGGATTCAAATTCAAACGGCAAAACACATAGCCATATAAGGTAAATGAAAATCAGTCAAGAGTTCACAAGGAGAGAATCAGTTTTACTAAGCAATAGGTTAAACAATTAAGACCAAGTTCAGAAATTCCAATTAAGGAGTGATTCAATAGAATAAAATACTACAACAAATCAATTAATTTAAACAATCGAATAACATTATAGGGTTTTACAGGAACCTTTCAATCAAGCCATCAAGTAAGGAGATTAGAATCAGTCAAGAGCGAGTTATAACACCATACTTCAGCATATAAATAAGTAAGACAAACAATCATAGCAACAGACAGGTCTAGCAACATTGACAGAAAGAGGCAAGAGATGAACAACATATGAATATAATCACACAGAGATGCCACAAACAAACTAAAGAATCATTCGAAGCATGATAATCACAGAAAACTTAACAAGAAATAGGCAGTAAGAAGAACTAAACACAAAGGTCTAAAACAAATTAGGACTTTTCACCATAGGCAAGTTAAAAAGCAGTAAGAGCATAAAATTAGTAGATATATGCAAAGGAAAATTTTAAACATAAGGAAGAAATCAGTTTTAACAGGTGTAGAAAACTCAGAGAAACCCTTTTTTTTTTATAAAAAAAATAAGCAAAACGTTTAAGGCTGATGGATCTTAAAGATTCAGTTGGGAATAAAGTAAGACATAAAGAAATAGGTAGGAGTCTTCAGGAATACCAGGGATTTAGGGAGTTTAGGCAAAAAGAATTAGGGTTTCATAAGAAACCTAGACAAAATAGGAGAACCTGCCATGAAACTCAAAGATCATGGTAGCTCTGGCATAGCCGTGTCAAGACCCCACCGGAGAAAGCGGGAAACAACCCAAGAAATAACCACAACAGTTATTTGTCAAGTCGAAGCCATTGAAGGCTTCAGAGATGAAGGGAACCGGAGAAAGGAGGCGTCGTGGAGGCTAGTGGCCGAAAGGATGGTGGTCAGGGGTGGCCGGAGAAGGGAGGGAGTCCATCGGAGAAGAGGAGCCAAGGAGGCTTCTAGAGAAGGATAGAGAGAGTAACAGAGAGATAGAGAGAGATGAAGATTCTAGAAAATGAGACGGGGGAAGGGGGTAGGTGAGAGTTAATTATGGAAAGGAGGGATCTGGGTCGTTGATCTTATTTGATCAACGGCTCAAATTTAATTAGGGGTGGGCCGGGTATGGATTAGGATTGGGCTGGGTATTTAATTGGGGTTTGGGTTGGGATTAATTTGGTTTAAAATGTGGCTAAGGTTTAAATAAATGTGGCTAAGGTTTAAATAAATGTGGCTAATTATTACATACCCCGAAAAAATAAATAAATAATTAATTAAAATAGCTAATAATTGTATAAAAATAAAATTAAAATGGGTAACATTACAATAATTAATTAATATTAAAAATGTAAGACACATAAATTCGAATTTTAAAAGGTATAAAATGTTTAATTAGGCCATATTTGCAAAAGTGATTGTAATTGCAATTAAATAAGATCCGATTGGCCAATTTATGAAATAATTGGATTTTAATAAGTAAAAAGTGATTATAAATGACATACTGAACTGGAAAATATTTTGCAATTATTTTAGAGCACAATTTATGAATTATTAAGAATATGAAATATTAAATAAATAGGGAAATAATTTAGATAAAAATATGAAAAAATTAGGAAAAATACTCCTTATTGCAAAGAGTGATTTTGAAAGCTTATAGACAAGTTTGAAAATAATTCAAGGAAAAATTGGGTATCAACAGCTGGCCCTCTTTACCCGGGAAGGATGAAAGAGTTATCGGGTAAAGATATGATGGCCAATTTTGACCGAGAGAAAAACTATGGGGTAGAATTAGGCCGCACCCTGGTTTCTGAGCCGCCTACCTATCCTGGTTTTACAGGAATCATGTCGTATGTAGTTCCGGGAATCACTGGCGAAGTATACCGGTGACGTTCTAGAAGGACGGACGCAAGGTGTAAGGCAAGGTAAAAGTAGGAAGGTCTTACGGGGTTGTGTCGAAGGACTGGAGCTGTCTGCTCCTGCCTGGTTGGCTGTTCCGGCCGGGTACCTGCAGATAGAGAACAAGCGTATATTGTGCATAATACAAACATGATGCAAGTTCTTTTCGGACTATGAATGTTGTCTTTGGACAATTAGGATGATGTCCTTAGACCATGACGTCCTGGGCCATGAATCGCTCAGCGGGATTCGCAGGCTATGAAATGATGTTCTCGGACCATGAGGATGGTGCCTCTGAACGACGATGCCTTTTAATAATGATATGCAAGTTGAAAAAGAGATCTGCAGGCTATGAAATGATGTTCTCGGGCCATGAGGATGGTGCCTCTGAACGACGATGCCTTTTAATAATGATATGCAAGTTGAAAAAGAGATCTGCAGGCTATGAAATGATGTTCTCGGGCCATGAGGATGGTGCCTCCGAACGATGACGCCTTTGGACAAGTATGCGATATTTCAGCCCATGAAGAATGCAGTAGTATGAGGTTGGCAAGACAGAGCTTAGTATTGCGAAAAGAAAGAGAGCAGAGCTTAGCCCGAAAGAAAGCGTAAATAAATAAGGTGACTACTTTGAAAAGGTAGAAAGGAGCTTAGCGTAATGAAGTAAGATGCGGAGAGAGGTAGCGTAGAACCTCGGAAGGCAGAATGGTAGCCTTATGCAATGCAGGAAATAAAATGCAGGGGAGGTAGCTCTTAACCTCATGGAGACAAAGCTTAGTCTCGGAAGGCAGAATGGTAGCCTTATGCAAAGATGCGAATATAGATGGAGGTAGAGCTTAACCTCGGAAGGCAGCCTTATGCAAAGATGCGAATGCAAATGGAGGTAGAGCTTAACCTTGGAAGGCAGAAAGGTAGCCTTATGCACAGATGCGAATGCAAATGGAGGTAGAGCTTAACCTCGGAAGGCAGAAAGATAGCCTTATGCAAAGATGCGAATGCAAATGGAGGTAGAGCTTAACCTCGGAAGGTAGAAAGGTAGCCTTATGCAGATATGCGACTGCAAATGTAGGTAGAGCTTAACCTCGGAAGGTAGAAAGGTAGCCTTATGCAAAGATGTGAATGCAAATGGAGGTAAAGCTTAACCTCGGAAGGCAGAAAGGTAGCCTTATGCAGAGATGCGAATGCAAATGGAGGTAGAGCTTAACCTCGGAAGGCAGAAAGGTAGCCTTATGCAAAGATGTGAATGCAAATGGAGGTAGAGCTTAACCTCGAAAGGCAGAAAGATAGCCTTATGCAAAGATGCAAATGCAAATGGAGGTAGAGCTTAACCTCGGAAGGCAGAAAGGTAGCCTTATGCAATGCGAGAAAATGCGGGGAGACAGTGCTTAGTCTCGGAAGGTAGAATGGTAGCCTTATGCAGTGCAGAAAATAAAATGACAGTAAGAGTTCTTAGCTGGTGATAAAGTGCGGTGATACGATTGTTGCGAATGAAGTATCATTTGTAATGATGATAATAGTAAGCGTTGGCATATGCGATGAGTTCGAGAGCGTATTTTTTGAGAAACATACGTCTGGTGGGGATAATGAGATGTTTTGGGCTTCGCCGTATTTGTGCCTGCATCCAAACAAAAATTGTGAGTTCCATAAGGGGGAGGGTTAGTTCGTATCCCTGCTGGCTCGGATCGGCATGTCTGCTTGATGATGATGGCTTTGTTTGTACCACAGGTGTAGCGTTGCTAAGACAAGTTGTTTTTAAGAAATAAATATGCATGGTTTTATAAAAATATGATATAACATGTAATAGAAAATAATTTCTTTGGATGAACCGACGACCACGACGCGGTTCCAGACATTGCAACCTCTCTTGCTGCGGAGATTTGAGGGTCCTCCTCAATATTTTTCCCCAATTTGATGGGTGAAGGCCTTTGGCTGTTACTGGTGCGGTGCTCGGCTGAACTTGCTTCAAAATTTTGAGGCCCCTTCTAAAAATTCTGCCCCAGTTTCCATTCGTGGGGAAAAATGAAAATTTTATTAAAATTTGACCGAACCCACAGGGCTACCTACATATCCCCTCTTAAACGGGAATCAGGTCAGGCGTAGTTCAATTTACAACATTAATAGAAACATATCAATTACACATAGTAGCGCTTGACTGCATCTGAATTGATTGGTTTAGGCCAAATTTCTCCATCCATTTCTGCCAGTATGAGTGCTCCTCCTGTTAGCACTCGGTGAACCATGTACGGGCCTTGCCAATTGGGAGAGAATTTCCCTTTTTCTTCGTCTTGATGAGGAAAGATTTTCTTTAACACCAGCTGCCCCGGTGTGAATCGTCTTGGTTTGACTTTCTTGTTGAAGGCTCTGGTCATTCTATTCTGATGAAGCTTACCATGACAAACCGCGTTCATTCTCTTTCCCGTCTATGAGGGCCAATTTCTCATAGCGGCTTCTTACCCATTCTGCGTCGCTGAGCTTGACTTCTTGTATGATTCTCAGAGATGGGATCTCAACTTCAGCAGGAATGACGGCCTCTCTACCGTATACCAACATGTAAGGAGTTGCCCCGGTTGATGTGCGAACCGTGGTGCGATACCCCAGTAAGGCGAATGACAGCTTCTCATGCCACTGCTTGTGCTTCTCTATCATCTTTCTCAGTATCTTCTTGATGTTCTTATTGGCAGCCTCAACGGCTCCATTCATTTGAATTCTGTATGCTTTAGAATTCTTGTGCTTGATCTCAAAGGTTTCACACATTACTCTCATCAAATCACTGTTGAGATTGGAACCATTATCGGTGATGATTGACTCTGGAACTCCAAACCGAAAAATAATGCGATCGCGGACAAAGTCGGCTACCACTTTCTTAGTAATTGCTTTGTAAGATGCTGCATCGAACCATTTGGTGAAATAGTCAATGGCAACCAGAATGAACCTGTGTCCGTTGGAGGCGGCAGGCTCGATTGGTCCAATAACATCCATGCCCCAAGCGGCGAATGGCGAGGGTGAACTTGTTGCATTAAGCTCACTGGGAGGTACCTTTATCATATCCCCGTGTATTTGACATCGATGGCATTTGCGGACATACTGGATGCAGTCTGTTTCCATGGTCATCCAGAAATAACCAGCCTGAAGTATCTTCTTTGCTAGAACAAACCCGTTCATATGAGGACCACATGTACCAACATGTATTTCCTCCAGCATCTTCGTTGCTTCCTTTGCCTCGACACATCTTAGTAAACCAGATCGGGAGTCCTCCTATATATGATTCCTCCGCTGTGAAAGAAGTTGTTTGATAACTTTCGAAGAGTGCGCTTTTGAGTAGCGTTTGCAAGCTATGGGTACTCTCCCTCTGCCAAGTACTCCTTAGTGTCGTGAAACCAAGGCTTTCCATCTGCTTCTTCTTCAACGTGGGCGCAGTAGGCCGACTGATTGTGAATCTCTATCGGGATAGGATCAATGAAGTTCTTATTTGGATGCTGAATCATAGATGACAAGGTGGCCAGTGAGTCGACGAACTCATTCTGGATCCTGGGAACATGCCGGAATTCAATCTTTGTGAACCTCCTTCTCAATTCCTGCACACGATGTAGGTATGGCAGTATCTTGGAATTCTTGGTCGCCCATTCTCCTTGTACTTGGTGTATCAATAAGTCTAAGTCACCAATTACTAATAATTCCTGAACATTCATGTCGATAGCCAAATTGAGCCCAATGATGCAGGCCTCATATTCAGCCATGTTGTTGGTGCAGGGGAACCTGAGTTTGGCGGATACCGGGTAGTGCTGACCGGTTTCCGAAATCAAGACTACTCCAATCCCCACGTCTTTGAAGTTTGCGTCCCCATCAAAGAACATCCTCCAATCGTCGTAGGATTCTGCAATGTCCTCTCCTACGAATGACACTTCCTCATCGGGGAAATACGTTTTCAATGGTCCGTATTCTCCGCCCACAGGATTTTCAGCAAGATGATTGGCTAATGCTTGTCCCTTGACCGCCTTTTGAGTCACGTAAATGATATCGAACTCACTTAACAAGATCTTCCATTTAGCTAGCTTGCCACTGGGCATGGGCTTCTGAAAGATGTACTTGAGCGGATCCATCCTTGATATGAGGTATGTTGTGTAGGCACAAAAATAATGCCTCAGCTTCTTTGCGACCCAAGTCAAAGCACAACAGGTGTGCTCTAATAGAGAATATCGGGCCTCATACGGAGTAAACTTCTTGCTGAGGTAGTAAATTGCTTGCTCTTTCCTCCCTGTTTCGTCATGTTGCTCGAGAACGCAACCGAAAGCTCCATCTAATACGGCCAAGTAGAGTAATAGGGGTTTACCCGGATCTGGGGGTACCAAGACTGGTGGTGTTGAGAGATACTCTTTGATTCTGTCGAAGGCTTTTTGACAATCCTCAATCTATTTGGTGGCAGCATCCTTTTTTAGCATTTTGAAAATCGGTTCACAAATGACAGTGGATTGGGCTATGAACCGGCTGATATAATTGAGCCGTCCTAGGAAGTAACATTCTTTTTGTTCCTTGGTGGCGACAATTCTTGGATGTCTTTGACCTTTGATTGATCTAGCTCTATTCCTCGACGACTGACAATGAAACCTAGCAGCTTGCCAGCAGGAACCCCGAACGCACACTTTGCGGGGTTAAGTTTCAGATTGTATTTCCTTAACCTGTTGAAGAACTTTCTCAAATCTTCCATGTGATCAGCAGCTTTCTTTGATTTGATGATGCCGTCGTCCTTATATACCTCGATCTCTTTGTGAATCATATCATGGAATATAGTAGTCATAGCTCTCATGTAAGTGGCCCCTGCATTCTTCAGACCGAATGGCATCATCTTGCAGCAATACACTCCCCACAGCATAATGAAGGTTGTTTTCTCAGCATCTTCCTCATCCATCCAAATCTGATGGTAACCAGCAAAACAATCTACAAAGGACTATAGTTCGTGCTTGGCACAATTGTGAATCAAGATGTGTATGTTTGGCAAGGGAAAGTCGTCTTTCGGACTGGCTCGGTTAAGATCCTGGTAGTCGACGCAGACTCTGACCTTCCCATCTTTCTTTGGTACAGGCACAATGTTAGCTAACCATGTAGGATATTCAACCACTCGTAGAACCCCGGCGTTGATCTATTTGGTGACCTCTTCTTTGATTTTCAAGCTCATGTCTCGCTTGAACTTTCTGAGCTTTTGCTTCACGGGTGGGCATGTTGGATTGGTTGGCAGTTTGTGGGCCACAATAGATGTACTGAGGCTAGTCATGTTGTCATATGACCAAGCGAATATGTCCTCATATTCCCTTAAGAATTCTATATATTCCTCCTTTTTTCCGACGGCGACAGATGAATGCTGATGCGTGTTTCTTTGACGGTCTCTGTATTTCCCAGGTTGACGACCTCAGTCTCGTCCAAATTAGACTTAGGTCTATTTTCAAAGTTCTCGACCTCCTTAATAATATCCTCGGGTATATCATCCTCGTCTGACTCAGGATCCATTTGTTGTGTTGCCTCGTTGCAGGTCACAGTCGTCGGTTCATCAAGATAAGTAATAGTAATGTTGTGTAAATAAAGTAATGGGGAGGAAAACAGTAACAAGTAAATATAAGATTTATAAAGAAACTGGAAATGCTTTGATAAATTGAGTAATTGTTTGAACATAGGAGCTCTTTCTTGCAGAAATTAAAAATACGAAAAGGAAGAAAATTCTTTAAATAAATAAACTGTAAATGATGCTTGTTTTGTTAGCCTTGCTACCCCGAGGCTCGACGGGCTTTGGTTGTCCTGACGGACCAATTGTTGAGATGTGATCCCTTGCTCACGACTTATATGGAAGGGCCTTCCTCCCCCTCCTCTTCAAGAATGACACAGCAGTCCATATCCTCATATCCAGAAATAGATCCCTTATTGCCTCTAGAGCTTCCTCTGTACCATATATGATGTTAGTTGGCTAGAAAGTCTTATCTATGTGGGGTATTGTCTGCTCCAATGGGTAATAGGGGTTGCGCCATGGTGGCGACCAGTCCTTGAACTCCTTCCAAGTGTACTCGTACCCTAGACCAAAAGTAGTATCGTGCTTCTTGAGTGTTATTAGCTTTGTTATTCCTTGGATATTCTTACCGAGCCCTTTACCCGGCTCGTACCCTTGTTAGTTCAATATGCTTTCGGTCTTATTGCCCCACCACTTGTCTTTTTCAATGGCGTTAACATGATCTATGTTGTGGTATATTTCTCCACCCAACTTCCTCCTTCCATCGATGACCGAAAAGGTCTGGCGACCGTAGATATGGTTGCTACCGTCGCCATGAATGATTACCTCTTGGTGATTCCATTCAAACTTCACAGCTTGGTGTAGGGTTGATGCCACGGCCCCAGGCGCGTGGATCCAAGGTCGTCCCAACAGTAAGTTGTAGGATGCAGGCACATCTACTACTTGGAAATCTACATCGAACCAAGTTGGTCCCATCTGTAAGCATAAGGTAATTTCTCCCATGGTGGACCTCTGCGAACCGTCGAAGGCCTTTACGTTGATCTCTCCTTCCTTTATCTCATGTAGACTCTTGCCCAATCTCTTGAGTGTGACCAGCGGACAGATGTTGAGGCTGGAACCCCCATCAATTAGGATCCTTGTGATGAAATGATCCTCACATTGTACAGTGATGTGTAGTGCTCTGTTATGCCCTAGCCCTTCGGGCGGTAGCTCATCTTCATGGAAAGTGATCTTGTGACTCTCCAGTATCTGGCCCACCATGTTGGCCATTTCCCCACTGGTGATATTGTCTGGCACGTATGCTTCACTCAGCACCCTTAGCAAAGCACTCCTGTGAGTTTCAGAGTTTGGTAACAGGGAGAGGATGGATATCTGAGCTGGCGTTTTGTTCAACTGGTCGAGGATTGAGTATTCCTTGGCTTGTATCTTTCTCCACTAATCGTCTGAACCTGTTTCAATGATGGGGGGACGGTGGTTGGCCTGCTTGATAGACTCGGCCAAATGTTCAGGGGTATAAACTCTGCTAGTTCTTGTCATACCCTGTGCAGCGATGGCTTCTCCAGACTTGCCTTTACCTTTCCTCCTTGCTTCAGCGGTATAGTCCCACAGAATGGCGTCTGAGTAAAAGGGTGTCGTTGTTGACATTTCCACTGGAATAGGTGTGGTTATTCTAATTCCTGCCGGAGTATATGTTATAGATGGACGGATTGCAACTTCAAACGGTTGCACAAACTCGACTTCGATCGGTCCTGGGGTATTTCCCTCGGCGGGTGGTCTTGATTCAAACTCAAGTGGAATGAACATGTTTACCTCAACTTCCTCGGATGGCTGCATCTGGACCACGATAAAATTAAGAGTAATTGCAGGCTTCTTCGGATCACCCTCGGCAATTAGCCCAATTGATCCTTCGGGATCCCAATCATCTTCAACCTCAATCATGTGGACATCGCCTTTATGGTCGGGCAACGGATTATTGCGAACATTAGGAGCAGAATCCTTGGCTACAATGATCTTGTTATTTATGAGGGTCTGTATCTTGTCTTTCAAGGAACGACATTCCCCGATGGTGTGTCCCTTCATGCCGGAGTGGTAAGCACAGATTTTGTTTGGGTTGACCCATCGAGGAGGGTTCTCAGGGACGACAGCGGGAATGCGTGTGACATAATCGGCGACTTTAAGCTTTTCGTATAATTGGTCAATGGGTTCATCTATGGCAGTATACTATTTTGGTGGACGACGGTCGAAGTTTGGGCGAGGTCTCGGGAAGTTTTGGCGATTAGGTGGTGATTGATAGTGAGAAGGTTGGGAATTGTAGGCATTATATACGGGAGCTGGTTGTGAGTATATGGGCGAGGTGGGATGATATGTGGATGGTGGAGTTTGGTAGGTGGGTGAAGGTGTCTGGTATTGAGGTGAAGGTGCTTGGTAGCTTGGAGCTGGTTGGTAGGTGAAGGAAGGTGCGGGGTATACTTGGTATTTGGGAGGGGACTTAGCTTGTTGTTCCACCATCACGGCTCCTACGTCCCTTTTCTTGGACACACCACCGGATTGCAGAGCCTTATTGGTAGCCTGTAATGCTTCAAAATTAGTAACCATACCGTTTTTTATGGATTTCACGATTCGCTCTCCCAATTTGATGATATCAGAAAACTTGTGCCCCTCGACCATCATTAGCCGCTCATAGTACTGAGGATCCTGAGCGCGCACAAAGAATTTCTTCATTTGTTCTTCTTCCAAGGCTGGACTGACCTTGGCAGCCTCGACCTCCAACGAGTAGCATACTCGCGAAAAGTCTCAGTTGGTTTCTTCTTCAAGTTCTGGATGTAGAACACATCCGGTGCATTCTCTGTGTTGAATCTGAATCTATCCATGAAGTCCATAGCCATATTCACCCAATTGATCCATTTCTTTGGATCCTGGTTGATGTACCAGGATAGTGCATCACCTTTCAAACTCCTCATGAAGAGTTTCATGCGGATCCTTTCATCTTTCCCCACGCCGACCAATTTGTCGCAGTAAGTCCTCAAATGGAATCTTGGGTCACCAGTACCATCAAACATCTCGAACTTAGGAGGTTTGTACCCCTCAGGCAGTTCAACATCGGGCTGTATGCAAAGATCCTCATAATTCGACCCCTCAACCCCTTTAACTCCTTCGATGCCCTGAACTCGGTTGGTCAATTTCTTGAGTTCCTCGGCCAGATTCTTGATGAGCTTATCCTTCTCGTCGGACTCATGGGTATGCGGTGTGGAATGAGCTACGGTTTCCACATAAATGGGGTTGTCGTAAGCCTGGAAGTGGTTTCCCGTCTGATCCTGGAGAGGCGGAGTGTTGTAGTGACATGTGTTGCGTGGTGCTGGAGGAATGGGATCTTTGGGGTAGTTGGGGTGGTTGGGGATATTTTGTGGTAAAGTTGGGTTCAGAGCATTTGGGAAGTGAACGTCTGGGACGTTGAGGGGGAATGATAAGTGGGCCAAATTCTTGACTTGATCAAGTTCCTCTTGGAACTTTAGCAGCTTCTTCTCTAGTGGAGACATACCCTCGTGCAGAACCTGAACACCCTGACCATCAGTGATCTCAACCTGTTCATCCCTGTTGTCTTTTCTAGTACCACTTGCATCTGCCATCTTAGTTTACCCTTACTTTTCCCTTTAGGAGGACTGGGAAGAGGAGTAGGAGGAGGGCCCTTTGATTTGGTGCAATAGGTTGTTGATGCCAGAGTGCACGAACTAACCTTTGGGGAAGGGGAATAACTAACAAAAAAGGTAGTGAAGTTAGTGAAGATTATGAAGAACATTGCGGTAATTTAAACATGTAATGCGAAGATTGTCAAACGCATCCTAAGTTGAAGAACCTATTTATGTCCAAGGTAAGCCTAACGACAAATTAATTTGGAGAACTTAAATATTAAATGCCTCATTTTATTGATAATAAAATAGACAAATCCAACTTGACTGTAAAATGTCACTAATGGCCAGTGGCCTTATTACATCAAAAGCAAAGTAAAGACAAATCCTATCTATTTGGTCCCAGAAGGACCTTCCCCAGACTCGGCACCTCTACTTGCCTTGATTCAACGTTCCCATCTCGCGGAGTCCCAGCAATAAGTAGGTCTTGGCTAGAATTCCTACTTCAGTTCCCTCGGTCTTTTGACAAGTCTTGATCCTCCCAAGGAACTTTTCCTCCAAGTCAACTATGCCTCGTTCCAAGTGTGCTAGCCTCTGGGTGGAAGTGATGGCCATGTCCTTCCATTCCTCGATCAACTTTTTGTTGGCTATCTGGATTTTGTGATGATCTTCTTCACAGTCACGGAGCCTTTTGCGAAGCTGGTTGAGCCTAGTTGTTGCCTCGGCTTTCTCATCTATGACCCTATGTCCTCGAGCGAACCCTGGCTTAAAACTTCCTTCCCAGTTATCTCCCAACCATCCCATATAGTAAGGAGATCAACCAACGTGATACCTGTCGGGCTCGATAGTATCCTTCTCTAACCGGATCCTGTAGTGCCACAATTGCTGAGCTTGACACTTGTGAGGGTTGTCATCATTTTGGAATTCCGCCCTGAGATGACTCATTTTTTCGACCCTTGGGACGACTTGCTTCCTCCCCGCCTGCCTCATGACGCGAATCGGGACGTAAGGGTATGTCCCTATAAGACCAATCAATATCAGGAACGGAGTGTCTCTAGTCCGAATGATGAATTCGTTGGTCGGGAACCACTCGAACATCCATTGGATCTGATCTTCGGTCAGATTTTCCAATAACTCGACCCATCCATTGGCATTTTCTATATGTGCAAACATGTCAGGGATGTAGTTCATACGCTTTGGATGATGGAAAGCAATATGATCATCCCAAACTCTCCTATGTATGTCTTGACGGTAGTCACCCCTTTGCAAATGCTCGGTGAGCCAAAGCTGAAGTAGCAGGTTACAACCCTCAAAATGTTTCGCTCCTCGTTGACAGTTCTCCAAAGCTCGGTATATGTCAGAAACAATCATGGGTAAAATGCTGAAATCCTGTCCATCGATTCCTTCCATAAGAGTCTTGGTAACCATAGCCAATCTGGTGTGGATTCTCCCCTTCTTTGTCGGGAAGACCATCAATCCCAAAAAGCAGAATATGAAGACGAATACCCGGCGGTGAATGTGTCCTAGAGAGGTGAGGGCGAACTCTTCCTGATATGTGCGGTAAGACTGACTACGGCCATACCTCTCGTACAAATGGTCAAAAGGGATGTACGAGTCTTCCAAGTAGACTAAATCCGGATTCTTCTTGAGTCCCATCATCTTGAGAAAACTCCGGCATGTTCGGTTTTCAGGCATCAATAACCCTCGAGACTCCCAAGGCAAACCAGCTAAACCCCCTACCTCCTCTAGCAGCGGTGTCATCTCATTGTTCCCAAATCGAAAAACTGACCGATCACAGTCCCATAATAAAGTAGCAGCCTCTATCATCATGTTATTAGGCTGAATGTCCAAGAGAGAGGGCAAGTTGCCCAGGTGTTTTCTGACTGCTGTTTTGTCGCTTGAATGTAAGTCTTCCCACCAATTTAGAAGTTTTGGGTGGATGTTGGTGACCATGCCGAATCTGGGGACCTCGTGCCTCATCTCTGCAAAGCAAACAGGTTAGGCCCTTACCCCCACCAGACTCGACCATTTAACATCAATAATTAGCAATGAGCATTTAAGTTCTCCAAATAAATGCACATAACGTGAAAGCGTTCTTTTGGGTTCCAAGCAAACCCAATGGACTTTGGACAAGGCTATCTTAAAGGCTATTGTGCGGACAACACGTTAGCCTGGCTAGGTTTGACCATGATGCATGCAACATACAATAGAGTAAGTTTTCTATTGGGGTTTTAGATTGGTACCCTTGAGAAGACAACTCAAGGGGGAAGGCACGGAACCGTCGACTGCACCGCTGATCGACTAGTTTTACGGCAAATACGCCTTTCCGAATTTAGGGGTGATAATATTGGAATAGCGCAACCACTCATTGTAAGCATTGCTATAGGATTTATTTGGCACGAGTGGAATATGAATGCGGAGTATGATAGGTAATAATAAGCATTAAAACAGATAGGCATGTATTTTCACGTTTGAGAAAAATGGTAAAGAAAGGAAATACAACAGTTATAATGGAAAGTGGTTACAAAGAAGACATGAAGATATGTTAGTTACGTTCAGGTGAAATAAATACTTGCAAAATTTACACAGTTAACAGCATATAAAGGGGAATGGGAAAGGGGTAAGCATTTAAATGAAAATTAAAGGTCCAAATTCACAAAGCAAATTGTAATGGTATAAGCCTAGGGAAGATCCCCAGCAGAGTCGCCATGCTGTCGCGCCCCCCTTTTCTTTATCGCACGGGTTAGGTACGGAGAGATCGGGTTTATGACATTTGGACAACTCCTTAAAAGAAAGGGTTTAAGGAAGAGTCGCCACCTAACGATTTTTACGGTGCGTTAGGGCACCTAGAGTTGATAACTCATGAACTAATTTGCGTTACCAGAGATTGGGTAAAGGCTTGAAATTATCCCAAGGGGAAGGTGTTAGGCACCCCTCGAGATCCACAACTGTGGGTCCCAACCAATAAGTTTTGTGAATTTGGATGGTGAACAAGTAACAAGTAAGTATCATATAAGAGGGGATTTCAAAACAAGTATGAGAATCTTTAAAGGTTTTGGAATAAAATTAGAATAAACATTTGAAAAGAATTGTCCTAGGTTTAAAGTAATACGGATCACTTCAATGCAATACCCGGTATGTCACACCTCGAAGAGGCGGCTACACGTGGTATTAGCGCACCGGTCATCATATTCGTATTCTACCCTTCCCACCTCGTAAAGGTTGTTTAAAAGAGTGTGTTGGTTATGAATGCTTATCGCGTGACATTACCCGTCCCATCCTACAAGTCCTGGAGGGTGTTTAGGACTACTAATCCTACAAGGCAGGAACTAGGCTGAACCCTTAGGTTTAAAGG
>ML262495.1:989-20021 GCA_005239495.1 Nicotiana undulata
CCTATGGGGTCTTGGAGAGGAAGAAGATGGTGAAAAAGTGATAATTCCCGTAATAGCATTCTGTTTTGGACTTAATAAAATCACTGGGCGATTTTGTCCTTTGCGATCGCGGAAAAAGGGCTGGAAAAAGGGCGATCGCAGAGCTTGAAGTTGTGCTACTATGCGATCGCGGAAAGGGAAAATGCGATCGCGGAAGGGAACGGACTAGGCGTCTGCGATCGCAGACAAGGAAATGCGATCACAGAGAGATACTACCCAGCCCCCACCAGACTCCACTGACACGCTATGCGATCGCGGAAGGAGGAATGCGATCACGGAGAGCATCTGGGCATAAGTCTGCTATCGCGGAGGCAAACTTGCGATCGCATAGAACAACAAATTGTTTCCCCCAATTAAGCCTATGCGATCGCGAATCAATAGCTGCGATCGCAGTGAAGGAAACACCAGACACCAGAAGTCTGCAACATCACACCAGATTTTTCTAACTTTTTTACACCCCGTTAGCTACCCGAAACTCACCCGAGCCCTCGGGGCTCAAAATAAAAAACACACATGACTCCCCACACATCATACGAACTTGTTCAAGCTTTTTAAATCATAAAAATATCATCAAAACACATAATTAAACCTCAAAATCCAATTAATCAAACTTAAGAACTTTGAAATTCTAGAATTCACTTCATTACGCCGAACCGGCCTAAACTGCTCGGAACGACTTCAAACTTTGCAGACAAGTTATAATTAACACCACGGAACTATTCCCGGTCTCGGAATCTCATTCGGACCTCGAGAACATAACACTACTTTCCAAGCCACATTTCTAGTTCTTTAAAACCTCAAAGTCTTATTTTTGATCCGAAACCACTCATTTCAAGTCCGTTTTACACCAAATTTCACAGATAAGTCAAATAACATATAATAAACCTGTTTCGGGCTCCGAAACCGTAATGCGGGCCCGACAACACGGTTTTCACATAATTATTTATTTTCAAAATCCTTTATTATTTTCAGAAAACAATTTTCTTTAAAAATTCATTTCTCGGGCTTGGGACCTCGGAATTCAATTCCGATATTTTCCTACGGACCCTCCGGGACCGTCGAATCACGGGTCCGGGTCCGTTTACCAGAAAGTTGACCAAAGTCAACTATATTCATTTATTAATTATCAAAACTCATTTTTATCAAATTTTCACATAATTGCTTCCCGGCTACACGCCCGGGCTGCGCACGCATATCGAGGTGAGACTAACGGAGGCTCCCGGAGCCTCGAAACACAGGTATAGCTTAAATTATGTAAGACGACCTTTTGTGTCATCACATGGCACTTCCAAGGTCATCCCTTAAACCACCGGCCACCATGAAGCTGTCTCTCCGGTTACTTCGTCTCTAAGACCCTTTAAAGCTTCCACCATGCCAGAACGGCCATGGAGGCTCCTGCCTGGACATTTCCGTCCTTGTCCGGTGAGGTTCTACTCGGTGGTGTTCCGGCTACCACCACCTCTGAGTATTACGACATATTTTTCGACCATCTACGGGTTCTATCTCTGAAACCCTAGTTCTTGACCTTTCAACTTCTTTTAAGATCTGCAATATATCTATGTTTATCTCGATGATTTTCATCTATCTTTTCTTAAAAAACTGGTACTCTTCAAACGATTTTTGTTTTTTAAGAACTAGGGTTCTTAGAACCTCTTTTTAAATGGTTTAAATTCCGGATTTTTCAGTATTATCTTATCATTCTTCTTATGTTTGCCTGTTTATTCGAGGCTTTTACTTTGTGGTTTGATTTTTTGCTAAAACCCCAAATCTGTAGTCGTAACCCTAGCTTCTGACTTGATTTCGATATATATATTTACTTGCTTCATTTGTTGTTGTGCTCTCATGAGTATGCTTCGATTGATTCTGATTTTTGCTGTTATACTAGGGCTCCAATTCGATTTTGCCTGCTTTATACTCTGCTTATATGCTCGTTCATGGAATGTGTCTTTTAATATCAGTGTTGTTAATGTTAACATCCTTAATTTCCTGTGATTGATTTCCGTTGATTAATTCCTTGTGATATTCTTTACACTGCTGATTAGTTCTCTTTCTTATTTTACAATTGATTGTACCGTTTGGCTATTACCATATATTGAAACTTCCTGTACCTGCCCCCAATTCACTTCTATGTGCTTGTTATTCTTTCCTTATTTACCTGTTTTGACCGTGTGAAGTGACTCCCTAATTAAAGGGGTCTTTTATCCTTACTCTTTATTAAGTTATTAGTACCAAATTACATGGATCTTTTCCTTATTTTTCCTGTATTGATTATTCCTGCCTATATGCTACTGATTCTCAATATTTTGCGAATAAAAACTTTCCTTATTTCTTGATAATTTATTTCAAAGTCTTTTAGTTACTACTGAACTTGATTCTTACCTTATTTCACTACTGCTTTTCAAAGCTATAAATACTCATACTCTTTCATTAGTAGGACAAGTCGAATTTGGCTCAACTCTCTCTATACACTACTCTCTTGTGTTTTGTCTCTCTTGCCTCTATTGCTACTATATAATGTGTTTGCTATTAGCCGGCTGCTAAGCCAAGGCTACTATGCTATTTTCTATACTCTACTGCTGCTCTTTGCTTGCATAACTGGTATGTTTCTAGTTTAAATTAACAAGTGTTCCAAACAACATGTTTCAATTCTATTTGAGTTTCTTATTGTTCCTTGCATGCTTCTATTTGTGGTTCTATTGCTTGCCATGTCACTAGCATGTCTAATCCCTCTATATGATCTCTCGTCTTCTTCTAGCTTAACACAAACTCCTGCTCTATTCTCTGTGGTTCATTAGGGCCTATGTGATTATTTGACTATGTGGTTACTATCTCTCTCCTCTTTGCATGTCTAGCATCTTTGTGTGTCTTCTTCATCAATTGTCTAGCCTCTCTTATGTGATCTCTTTAGTAGTTGTATAATGTTTGTTACTTCCATGAGGGTATCCCCAATATGTGATGAGCCTGTAACTAAAATTGATTATTTATTGTCACCTTTATTTGTTCCTAAACCCTTTTTCATCTGTCTGTGATTGTTACTTATAACCCTACTGAGTTATGATTAGCTACTGTTGCCTCCTTTTCAAAACCAGTCTTTATGGTGTCTTCTGAATCTATGTGATTCCTTGACTACTTGGCTACTTTCCATTTTGTATGCCTGTCTAATATCTCTTATGTGTTTTCTTTAGCAACTGTCTAATGCTTGTATCCTTACCTGTAATATGTGATAAATCTGTAATTTTGTTCTAAGTACCAATCATGTGCAAAATTACTACTATCACTACTTGTTTCCAACCCCTGTCCTTGTTTGTGATTGTTTTTTGGTACTCCACTGAGTTATGACTAGTTGTTGTTACCTCTTTGGTTCAAAACCAATCTCATATTACCCCCTAATCTATGTGGTGAACCTGTAACTTTAAACTAATTATACACTGCCCTATTGCTTATCCCCTGAATCCCTTTTCATGTTTGTGTTTGTTTGCTTGGAACTCCACTGAGTTGTGATTAGTGTTGTTACTTCATATTTCAAAATTATTTCTTCAATTAGTCTATAAGTGATTTCAAAATTCCCTTGCTTAACCTCTTTTAGCACTTCACACAATTCCTACACTGCACTTGCTTAACCATGGGCATTTGCTAGGTGCTGGTATTGGCCAGGGCCCTCACCAAGGCCTTTGGGAGCTTTGCCGCACCCAGGTTGATGCAAGGCTGTGAAATTGAGAAGGGTGAGTCTGGAAGATTGGGCCTGATTGCAGGCTCCCTATAGAATAACTTTTTTTTTTCCTTTTTCATTATTGTAATTCATTTATTATGGTCTATAATAATTTGTAAACAAATGATTGGGGCTGGATAGTGAATATGGGGGTTATGCATGCCTAACTTAGGTAAATGGGTAGAAACTATGCTTATAGGACCTTACTTACTTATTTGTGCATTAGATAACATGCATAAGACATGCATTTCACATATTAGAAATCATGTTATAGGACTTTCACTTTTAGCGTGTTATTATACTCATTCCATGATTTTGATCAGTTAATAAACAAGCAACATCAACTGTCATAAAGTCCTCGCTGCATTTTCATCTTAGAAACCATGTTTTAGGAACTCCTACGTGTATTAGATATCCTGTTGCTTAGGATCTTTCACTTGTTGGAGTTGCAATTGTTAAAATGTCTAACTAGCCTGCTTAATCTAATAATCCCGTAAAATATGGTTAATTTGTTTGAAACATTTTCTGCAAGTATATATCCCTTAAAATCAGACTTAAATATGCATGTTCACCCTTTGATATAATTAGGCAATATAGGCGATGCCTAGGCAAACTTTAGGCCTAGTGCGTATTGAGATCAATTAACTGGGTTTAGAACAGATCAGTCCCTTTAAGCATTTTGTTTCCTGAGGCTTGCCTTCTTATTTTACATCCTTGAAGTCATTTTGCTCTTGCTCTATTTTTAAAAAAATAAACAGTCTTGAAATTGTGTATGTGCTTCCCCTAGGGCTCACTGATTTTTGTACTATTATGTTTAAACTACTAGGTTTTCAAAAAATGCCTCATTATGTTCAAAATCGTGCCATTTCGAATCCTTGTTTTGTATGTCTTTCAAGTCACTATATTTTGATACCATTTTACTACTCCTTTTGCTACAGTTCTTTGAAAACTAATAGCTATTACTGTATGTTGAGCCACTGTATTTTATTTACTTATCCTTTAAAATCATTTCAAACCCATGCTTTAAAAACTTTCATCTATGTTTACTAAAATCTTTTAATCACTGCCTATTTCTAAGTCTACTGCTGCCTTTAGCTACTGTATTCTGGTCACTTATCACTATTTTACTTCAAAAAATGGACTCCAATGATTTTCTGCTATGTTTTCTTGTAAGCTTTAAATCACTGTACTTCTAAGTTTTTACCATTACCTCTAACTGCTATATTTCTGAAAATCAGCTATTTTGAATCACTCAATCTCAATTAAATCCTCTGCCTTCATTAAGTTTTTTTCCAAATCAGATCCTTCTTGATTTACTGTTTTACCCAAAATTCCTGTTTTAAACTCCTATCATTGAGACTTTAAGTGTGTTTGAGACGTGCCAATTATATGTCTACCTGTGGAGTGATCTATGAGCCTTTATTTGCCCCCTATGTGTTCCTTCATATGTGAAGTCTTACTTATAATGCATGTCGCCTAGTATTTTATCCTTTAAGCCTAGGGGTCCAGCCTAGAACTCACATTGTAGGATTAGTAGTCCTAAACATCCTCCAGGACTCATAGGATGGGACATGTAATGGCACGCAATAAGCTTTCATGACCAACACATGCGCTTTAAATAACCTTACGGGGTGGGAAGGGTAGAATACATATATGATGACCGGTGCGCTAATACCACGTGTAGCCGCCTCCTCGAGGTGTGACATACTGGGTATTGCATTGAAGTGATCTGTATTACTTTAAACCTAGGACACTTCTTTTCAAATGTTTATGTTATTCAAAAACCTTTAAAGACTTTCATACTTGTTTTAAATCCCCTCATATGTGAACCTCATTTGTTACTTGCTCGCCGTCCAAATTCACAAAACTTATTGGCTGGGACCCACATTTATGGATCCTGAGAGGTGCCTAATACCTTCCCCTCGGGATAATTTCAAGCCCTTACCCAATCTCTGGCAACGTAAACTAGTTCATGAGTTTCTCAACTCTAGGTGCCCTAACACACCATAAAAATCATTAGGTGGCGACTCTTCCTTAAACCTCTTCCTTTAAGGAGTTGTCTAGAATGTCATCAACCCGATCTCTCCGTACCTAACCCGTGCGATAGAAAAAGGGGAGCGCGACAGTATGGCGACTCTGCTGGGGATAATCCCTAGGCTTATACCATTACAATTTTCTTTGTGAATTTGGACCTTTAATTTACATTTAATTGCTTACACATTTTCCTATTTCCCGTTATATGCCGTTAGTTGTTTAATTTTTCACAAGTATTTATTTCACCTGAATGAAACTGACATATCTTCATGTTTTCTTTGTAATCGCTTTCCATTATAACTGTTGTATTTCCTTTCTTTACCGCTTTCCTCAACGTAAAAATACATGCCTATCTGTTTTAGTGCTTATTATTGCATATCATGCTCCCCATTCATATTCCACTCGTGCCAAACAAGTCCTATAGACACGCTTACAATGAGTGGTTGCGCTCTTCCAATATTATCACCCTCTAAATTCGAAAAGGCGTATTTGCGGTAAAACTAGTCGATCAGCGGTGCAGTCGACAGTTTCGTGCCTTCCTCCTTGAGTTGTCCGCTCAAGGGTAGCAGTCTAAAACCCCAATATAAACCTTACTCTATTGTATGTTGCATGCATCATGGTCAAACCTAGCCAGGCTAACGTGTTGTCCGCACAATAGTTTTTAAGATAGCCTTGTCCAAAGTCCATTGAGTTTCCCTGGAACCCAAAATGACGCCTTCACGTTCTATGCATTTATTTGGAGAACTTAAATGCTCATTGCTAATTATTGGTATTAAATAGTTGAGTCCGATGGGGGGTAAGGGCCTAACCTGTTTATTTTGCAGAGATGAGGCACGAGGTCCCAAGATTCGGCATGGTCACCAATATCCACCCAAAGCTTCTGAATTGGTGGGAAGACTTGCATTCAAGCGACAAAACAGCAGTCAGAAAACACTTGGGCAACTTGCCCTCTCTTTTGGACATTCAACCAAATAACATGATGATAGAGGCTGCCACCTTATTCTGGGATTGTGATCGATCAGTTTTTTGGTTTGGGGAACAATGAGATGACCCCATTGCTGGAGGAGATAGGGGGTTTAACTGGTTTACCTTGGGAGTCTCAAGGGTTATTGATGCCTGAAAATCGAACAGGCCGGGGTTTTCTCAAAATGATGGGACTCAAGAAGAATTCGGATTTAGTCTGCTTAGAAGACTCGTACATCCCTTTTGACTATTTGTACAAGAGGTATGGCCGTAGTCAGTATTACCACACATATCAGGAAGAGTTCGCCCTCACCTCTCTAGGACACATTCACCGCCGTGTATTCATCTTCATATTCTGCTTTTTGGGATTGATGGTCTTCTTGACAAAGAAGGGAGAATCCACACCAGATTGGCCATGGCTACCAAGACTTTGATAGAAGGTATCGATGGGCAGGATTTCAGCATTTTACCCATGATCATTGGCGACATATACCGAGCTTTGGAGAACTGTCAACGAGGAGCGAAATATTTTGAGGGTTGCAACCTGCTACTCCAGCTCTGGCTCACCGAGCATCTGCAAAGGGGTGACTACCGTCAAGACATACATAGGAGAATTTGGGATGATCATATTGCTTTCCACCACCCAAAGCGTATGAACTACATCCCCGACATGTTTGCACAGTCAGAAAATGCCAAGGGATGGGTTGAGTTATTGGGAGATCTGACCGAGAATCAATCCAATGGATGTTCGAGTGGTTCCCGACCGACGAGTTCATCATTCGAACTAGAGATACTCTGTTCCTGATATTGATTGGTCTTAGAGGGACATACCCTTACGTCCCAATTCGTGCCATGAGGCAGGCATGGAGGAAGCAAGTCATCCCAAGGGTCGAGAAAATGAGTCATCGCAGGGCGGACTTCCAAAATGATGACAGTCCTCACAAGTGTCAAGCTCAGCAATTGTGGCACTGCAGGATCCGATTGGAGAAGGATACTATCGATCCTAACAGATTTCACGCTGGTTGCTCTCATTACTATCTGGGATGGTTGGAAGATAACTGGGGAGGAAATATTGAGCCAGGTTTCGCTAAAGGACATAGGTTCATAGACGAGAAAGCCGAGGCAACAACTAGGTTCAACCAGCTGCGCAAAAGGCTCCGTGACTGTGAAGAAGATCATCACAAAATTCACATAGCCAACAAAAAGCTGATCGAGGAATAGAAGGACATTGCCGTCACTTCTACCCAGAGGCTAGGACACTTGGAACGAGGCATCATTGACTTGGAGGAAAAGTTCCTTGGGAGGATCGTAACTTGTCAAAAGACCGAGGGAGCTGAAGTAGGAATTCTAGCCAAGACCTATTTGCTGCTGGGACTCCGCGAGATGGGAATGTTGATCAAAGAAAGTAGAGGTGCCGAGTCTGGGGAAGGTCCTTCTGAAACCAAATAGATAGGATTTATTTTTACTTTACTTTTGATGTAATAAGGCCATTAGCCATTAAGGACATTTTTGCATTTTTTTGAGTCAAGTTGGATTTGTCTATTTTATCATCAATAAAATGAGGCAGTTAGTATTTAAGTTCTCCAAATTAATTTGTCGCTAGGCCTACCTCGGGCATAAAGAGGTTCCCCAACTTAGGATGCGTTTTACATTTTCGCATTACGTGTTTAAATTACCGCAATATTCTTTATAATCTTCACTAACTTCACTACCTTTTTGTTTTTTGTTAGTTATTCCCCTTCCCCAAAGGTTAGTTCGTGCACTCTGGCATCAACAACTTATTGCACAAGATCAAAGGGCCCTCCTCCTACTCCTCCTCCCAGTCCTCCCAAAGGAAAAAGCAAGGGTAAAACTAAGATGGCAGATGCAAGCGGTACTAGAAAAGACAACAGGGATGAACAGGTTGAGATCACTGATGGTCAGGGTATTCAGGTTCTGCACGAGGGTATGTCTCCACTAGAGAAGAAGCTGCTAAAGTTCCAAGAGGAACTTGATCAAGTCAAGAACTCGGCCCACTTATCATTGTCCCTCAACGTCCCAGACGTTCACTTACCAAATGCTCCGAACCCCACTTTACCACAAAACATCCCCAAACAACCCAATCACCCCAAAGAACCAGTTCAACCAGCACAATACAATACATGTCACCACAACACTCCGCCTCTCTAGGATCAGACAAGAGACCACTTCCAGGCCTACGATAATCCAATTTATGTGGAAATCGTAGCTCATTCCACTCCGCATAACCATGAGTCCGATGAGAAGAATAAGCTCATCAGGAATCTGGCCGAGGAACTCAAGAAATTGACCAACCGAGTTCAGGGCGTCGAAGGAGTTAAATGGATTGAGGGGTTGAACTATGAGGATCTTTGCATATATCCCGATGTTGAACTGCCCGAGGGGTACAAACCTCCTAAGTTCGAGATGTTTGATGGTACTAGTGACCCAAGAGTCCATCTGAGGACTTACTGCGACAAGTTGGTCGGCGTGGGAAAAGATGAAAGGATCCGCATGAAACTCTTCATGAGGAGTTTGAAAGGTGATGTACTATCCTGGTACATCAATCAGGATCCAAAGAAATGGATCAATTGGGTGAATATGGCTACGGACTTCATAGATAGATTCAGATTCAATACGGAGAATGCACCGGATGTGTTCTACATCCAGAACTTGAAGAAGAAACCAACTGAGACTTTTCGCGAGTATGCTACTCGTTGGAGGTCAGAGCCCGGTAAGGTCAAGCTAGCCTTGGAAGAAGAACAGATGAAGAAATTCTTCGTGCGCGCTCAGGATCCCCAGTACTATGAACGACTGATGATGGTCGAAGGGCACAAGTTTTATGATATCATCAAGTTGGGAGAACGAATCGAGGAAGGCATAAAAAACAATATGTTTACTAACTTTGAAGCCTTACAGGCTACCAACAAATCTCTGCAATCCGGTGGTGTGTCCAAGAAAAAGGATGTAGGAGCCGTGATGGTGGCACAGCAAGCCGAGTCCCCTCCTAAATATCAAGTATACCTCGCACCTTCCCTCACATACCAACCAGCTCCAAGCTACCAAGCACATTCACCTCAATACCAGACAGTCTCACCCGCCTACCAAGCTCCACCACCCACATATCAGCCTACCTCGCCCAGATACTCCCAACCAGCTTCCATTTATAATGCCTAAAATTCCCAACCTTCTCATTACCAATCACCACCTGCTCGCCAAAACTTCCCAAGACCTCGCCCAAATTTCGACCGTCGTCCACCAAAACAGTATACTGCCATAGCTGAACCCATTGACCAATTAAATGAAAAGCTTAAAGCCGCAGGTTATGTCACACCCATCCCCGATGTCATCCCTGAGAACCTATCTAAGTGGGTCAACCCAAAAAAAAACCTGTGCTTACCACTCCGGCATGAAGGGACACACCATGGAGGAATGTTGTTCCTTGAAGGACAAGATACAAACCCTCATAGATAACAAGATAATTGTGGCCAAGGACCCTGCTTCTAATGTTCGCAATAATCCGATGCCTGACCATAAGGGTGGTGTCCACATGATTGAGGTTGAAGATGATTTGGATCGTGAGGGATCAATTGGGCTAATTGCCGATGGTGATCCAAAGAAGCTTGCGATTACTCTTAATATGATCGTGGTCCAGATGCAGCCATCTGAGGAAGTTGAGGTAAACATGTCCATTCCACTTGAGTTTGAATCATGGCCACCCGCCGAGGGAAAAGCCCCAGGGCCGATCGAAGTCGAGTTTGTGCGACCCCTCGAAGTTGCAATCCGGCCATCTATAACATATACTCCGGCAGGAATAAGAATGACTTCACCTATTCCAGTGGCAATGTCAACAACGGCCCTTTTATTCAGACGCCATTCCGTGGGACTATACCGCTGAAGCAAGGAAGAAAGGTAAAGGCAAGTCTGAAGAAGCCATCGCTGCACAGGGTATGACAAGAACTAGCAGAGTTTATACCCCTGAGCATTTGGCTGAGTCTAGAAAGCAGGCCAACAATCGTCCCCCATCATTGAAACAGGTTCTGATGATCAGTGGAAAAAGATACAAGCTAAGGAGTACTCAGTCCTTGACCAGTTGAACAAAACGCCAGCTCAGATATCCATCCTCTCGCTGTTGCAAAACTATGAAACTCACAGGAATGCTTTGCTAAGGGTGCTGAGTGAAGCATACGTGCCAGAAAATATCACGAGTGGGGAAATGGCCAACATGGCAGGCTAGGTGCTGGAGAGCCATAAGATCACTTTCCAAGAAGATGAGCTACCGCCCGAGGGGCTAGGGCATAATAGAGCACTACACATCACCGTATAATGTGAGGATCATTTCATCACAAGAATCCTAATTGATGGGGGTTCCAGCCTCAACATCTGTCTGTTGGTCACGCTCAAGAAATTGGGCAAGATTTTACATGAGATAAAGGAAGGAGAGATCAACGTAAAGGCCTTCGACGGTTCGCAAAGGTCCACCATGGGAGAAATCACCTTAAGCTTACAGATGGGACCAACTTGGTTCGATATAGATTTTCAAGTGATAGATGTGCCTACATCTTACAACTTACTATTGGGACAACCTTGGATCCACGCGGCTGGGGTCGTGGCATCCACCGTACATCAAGCTGTGAAGTTTGAATGGAACCATCAAGAGGTAATCATTCATGGCGACGGTAGCAACCATATCTACGGTCGCCAGACCTTTTCGGTCATCGATGGAAAGAGAAAGTTGGGCGGAGAAATCTATCATAACATAGATCGTGTTAACGCCATTGACAAGGACAGGTGGTGGGGCAGTAAGATCGAAAGCATACTGAACTAGCAAGGGTACGAGCCAGGTAAAGGGATCAGCAATCATCTTCAAGGAATAACAAAGCCAATAACACTCAAGAAGCATGGTACTACTTTTGGTCTAGGGTACGAATACACTTGGAAGGATTTCAGGGACTGGTCGCCACCATGACGCGGAACCTACTACCCATTGGAGCATCCGATACCCCACATAGAGCAGACTTTCCAGCCGGCTGACATCATATATGGTACAAACGAAGAAGAAGTGCTAGCAGCGATAAGGGATATATTTCTGGATGATGAAGATATGGACTGTTGTGCCATTTTTGAAGAGGAGGGGGAGGAAGGCCCTTCCATACAAGTCGTGAGCAAGGGATCACATCTACACAATTGGTCTATCAGGACAACCAAATCCCGTTGAACCTCGGGGTAGCAAGGCTAACAAAACAAACATTATTTACAGTTTATTTATTCAAAGCATTTCTTTCCTTTTCGCATTTTTAATTTCTGCAAGAAAAGAGTTCTTATTTCAAACAATTACTCAATTTATCAAAGCATTTTCAATTTCCTTATAAATCTTACATTTACTTATATTTACTTGCTACTGTTTTCCTCCCCATTACTTTATTCATACATCATTACTATTACTTATCTTGATGAACCGACGATTGTGACCTGCAACGAGGCAACGCAACAAATGGATTCCGAGTCAGACGAGGATGATATACCTGAGGATATTATTAAAGAAGTCGAGAACTTTGAGAATAGACCTAAGTCTAACTTGGACGAGGCTGAGATCGTCAACCTGGGAAACACAGAGAACGTCAAAGAAACATTCATCAGCATTCATCTGTCGCCGTCAGAAAATGAGGAATATACGGAATTTCTAAGGGAGTATGAGGACATATTCTGTTGGTCATATGATGACATGACTGGACTCAGTACATATATTGTGGCCCACAAGCTGCCAACCAATCCAATATGCCCACCAGTGAAGCAAAAGCTCAGGAAGTTCAAACCAGACATGAGCTTGAAAATCAAAGAAGAGGTCACCAAGCAGATCAACGCCGGGGTTCTCCGGGTGGTCGAATATCCTACATGGTTAGCCAACATTGTGCCCGTACCAAAGAAAGACGGGAAGGTCAGAGTCTGCGTCGACTACCGGGATCTCAACCGGGCCAGTATGAAAGACGACTTCCCCTGCCGAACATACACATCTTAATTGACAACTATGCCAAGCACGAGCTGCAGTCCTTTGTAGATTGTTTTGTTGGTTACCATTAGATTTGGATAGACGAGTAAGATGCAGAGAAAACGACATTCATCACGCCATGGGGAGTGTATTGCTACAAAATGATGCCATTCGGTCTGAAGAATGCAAGGGCCACTTACATTAGAGCCATGAGAACTATATTCCATGACATGATTCACAAAGAAATCGAGGTGTATGTGGACGACGTCATTATTAAATCAAAGAAAGTTGCTGATCACATGGAGGATTTGAGGAAGTTTTTCAACAGATTAAGAAAGTACAATCTGAAACTAAACCCTGCGAAGTGTGCATTCGGGGTTCCTGCTGGGAAATTATTGGGTTTCATTGTCAGTCGCCGAGGAATAGAACTGGATCCATCAAAGGTCAAAGCCATCCAAGAATTGACACCACTAAGGAACAAGAAGGATGACATGAGCTTCTTGGGACGACTCAATTATATCAGCCGGTTCATAGCCCAGTCTACCGTCATTTGTGAACCAATTTTGAAAATGCTAAGAAAGGATGCTGCCACCAAATGGACTGAGGATTGTCAAAAGGCCTTCGACAGAATCAAGGAGTATCTCTCAACACCACCAGTCTTGGTACCCCCAGAGCCGGGTAAACCCCTATTACTCTACCTGGCTGTATTAGATGGAGCTTTTGGTTGCGTTCTCGGGCAACATGATGAAACAGGAAGGAAGGAGCAAGCAATTTACCTCAGCAAGAAGTTCACCCCGTATGAGGCCCGGTATTCTCTATTAGAGCGCACCTGTTGTGCTTTGACTTGGGTCTCATAGAAGCTGAGACATTATTTCTATGCCTACACAACGTACCTCATATCAAGGATGGATCCGCTCAAGTACATCTTTTAGAAACCTATGCCCACTGGCAAGCTGGCTAAATGGCAGATCCTGTTAAGTGAGTTCGACATCATTTACGTAACGCACAAGGTAGTCAAGGGACAAGCATTAGCCGATCATCTTGCTGAGAATCCTGTGGACTGAGAATCCCCGATGAGGAAGTATCATTCGTAGGAGAGGACATTGCAGAATCCTACGACGGTTGGAGGATGTTTTTTTATGGGACCGAAAACTTCAAAGGCGTGGATATTGGAGCAGTCTTAATCTCAGAAACTACTCAGCACTACCCGGTATCCGCCAAACTCAGGTTCCCCTACACCAACAACATGGCTGAATATGAGGCCTGCATCCTTGGGCTCAACTTGGCCATTGACATGAATGTTCAGGAATTATTAGTGATCGGTGATTCCGACTTATTGATACACCAAGTTCAAGGAGAATGGGCGACCAAGAATTCCAAGATACTTCCATACCTGCATCATGTGCAGGAATTGAGAAGGAGGTTCACGAAGATTGAATTCCGGCACGTTCCCAGAATCCAGAACGAGTTCGCCGATGCATTGGCTACCTTGTCATCTATGATCCAGCATCCAGACAAGAACTTCATTGATCCCATCCCAGTGAGGATCCACAATCAGCCGACTTACTGCGCCCATGTTGAAGAGGAAGCAGACGGAAAACCTTGGTTTCATGACATTAAGGAATACTAGGCAGAGGGAGAGTAACCAGAGCTTGAAAATGCTACTCAAAAGCGCACTCTTCGAAGGTTATCAAACAACTTCTTTCACAGCAGAGGAATCCTATTTAGGAAGACTCCCGATCTGGGTTTGCTAAGATGTGTCGAGGCAAAGGAAGCAACGAAGCTGCTGGAGGAAATACATGCTGGTACATGCGGTCCTCATATGAACGGGTTTGTTCTAGCAAAGAAGATACTTCGGGCTGGTTATTTCTGGATGACCATGGAAACATACTGCATCCAGTATGTTTGCAAATGCCATCGATGTCAAATACATAGGGATATGATAAAGGTACCTCCCAACGAACTTAATGCTACAAGCTCACCCTGGTCGTTCGTCGCTTGGGACATGGATGTTATTGGACCAATCGAGCATGCCGCCTCCAACGGACACAGGTTCATTCTGGTTTCCATTGATCATTTCACCAAATGGGTCAAAGCAACATCTTACAAAGCAATTACTAAGAAAGTGGTAGCCAACTTTGTCCACGACCACATTGTTTGTCGATATGGAGTTCCAAAGTCAATCATCACCGATAATGGTTCCAATCTCAACAGTGATTTGATGAAAGTAATGTGTGAAACTTTCAAAATTAAGCACAAAAAGTCCACAGCATACAGACCTCAAATGAATGGAGCCGTTGAGGCTGCCAACAAGAACATCAAGAAGATATTGAGAAAGATGATAGAGAAGCACAAGCAATGGCATGAGAAGTTATCATTCTCCCTACTGGGGTATCACACCACGGTTCGCACATCAACCGGGGCAACTCCTTACATGTTGGTATACGGTACAAAAGTCGTCATTCCTGCTGAAGTTGAAATTCCCTCTTTAAGAATCATACAAGAAGTTAAGCTCAGCGACGCAGAATGGGTAAGAAGCCGCTATGAGCAATTGGCCCTCATAGACAGAAAGAGAATGAACGCGGTTTGCCATGGTCAGCTATATCATAACAGAATGACTCGAGCCTTCAACAAGAAAGTCAAACCAAGACGATTCACACCGGGGCAGCTGGTGTTAAAGAAAATCTTTCCTCATCAAGACGAAGCAAAAGGGAAATTCTCTCCCAATTGGCAAGGCCCGTACATGGTTCACCGAGTACTAACAGGAGGAGCACTCATACTGGCAGAAATGGATGGAGAAATTTGTCCTAAACCAATCAATTTAGACGCAGTAAAGCGCTACTATGTGTAATTGTTATGCTTCTATCAAATGTTGTAAACTGAACTACGCCTGAACTGATTCCCGTTTAAGAGGGGATACGTAGGCAACCCTGTGGGTTCAGTAATATTTTAATAAACTTTTCATTTCCCCCCTACGAATGGAAACTGGGGAAGAATTTTGAGGAGGGACCTCAAAATACTTAAGCAAGTTTAGCCGAGAACTGCACCAGTAACAGCCAGAAGCCTTCACCCATCAAACCAGGGGCAAATGTTTAGGAGGACCCTCAAATCTCCGCAGCAAGAGAGGTTGCAATGTCTTGAAACGCGTCATGGTTGTCGGTTCATCCAAAGAAAACTATTCTTCTCTATATGTTATATCATATTTTATAAAAATCGTGCATATTTATTTCTCAAAAACAGTTTGTTTTAGCAACGCTACCCCTGTGGTACAAACAAAGTCATCATCCTCAAGAAGATAGGCATCCGAGCCAGCAGTGATACGAACTAACCCTTCCCTCTACAGGACTCATAATTCTTCTTTGGATGTAGGCACAAATACGGCGAAAGCCCAAGACATCCCACTACCCCCACAAGACGCATGCTTCTCAAGGATACACTCTTGAATTCATTGCACATGCCAACGCTTACTACTATCATCACTGCAAATGATACTTCATTCACAGCAGTCGTATCATTGCACTTTATCACCAACTAAGAACTCTTACTGTCATTTTATTTTCTCGCATTGCATAAGGCTACTATTCTTCCTTCCAAGACTAAGCACTGCCTCACCTACATTCGCATCTGCATAAGCTATCAATCTGACTTCCGAGGTTAAGCTCTACCTCCATCTGCATTCACATCTGCATAAGGCTACCTTTCTACCTTCCGAGACTAAGCACTGTCTCTCTCTACATTCGCATCTTTGCATAAGGCTACTTTTCTGCCTTCCGAGACTAAGCTCTGTCTCCATCTTGCATAAGGTTAAGCTCTACCTCCATCTGCATTCCCATCTGCATGAGGCTATCAGTCTTCCTTCCGAGACTAAGCATTGTCTCTCTGCATTTTTCTCACATTGCATAAGGCTAACTTTCTGCCTTCCGAGGTTAAGCTCTACCTCCATCTGCATTCCCATCTGCATGAGGCTATCAGTCTTCCTTCCGAGACTAAGCATTGTCTCTCTGCATTTTTCTCACATTGCATAAGGCTAACTTTCTGCCTTCCGAGGTTAAGCTCTACCTCCATCTGAATTTACTTCTCGCATAAGGCTATTATTCCGCCTTTCGAGGTTCTACGCTGCCTCTCTCCGCATCTTATTACACTACACTAAGCTCCTTTCTACCTTTTCAAAGCAGTCACATTTCATTACGTTATTTATTTACGCTTTCTTTCGGGCTAAGCTCTGCCCCTCTTTCCTTTCGCAAATTGCAAGACTAATCTCTGTCTTGTCAGCATCATATTACTGCATTTTTCATGGGCTGAAATATCTCCAACTTGTCCAAAGGCGTCATCGTTCGGAGGAACCATCTGCATGGCCCGAGAACATCATTTCATAGCCTGCGGATCTCTTATATTCAACTTGCATATCATTATTCAAAGGCATCATGGTTCGGAGGCGCCATCCCCATGGCCCGAGAACATCATTTCATAGCCTGCGGATCTCTTATATTCAACTTGCATATCATTATTCAAAGGCATCATGGTTCGGAGGCACCATCCTCATGGCCTGAGAACATCATTTCATAGCCTGCGAATCCCGCACCCAGCGATTCATGGCCCAGGACATCATGGTCTAAGGACATCATCCAATTGTCCGAAGACAGCATTCATAGTCCAACGGGAACTTGCATTATGTTTATATTATTATTATGCACAATATACGCTTGTTCTGTATCTGCAAGTAACCCGGCCGGAACATCCAACCAGGCAGGAGCAGACCGTTCCAGTTCTCCGACATCGTCTCCCGTAAGAACTTCATACTCTTACCCTACCATGCTCCTTGCGTCCGTTCTTGTGAAACATCATCGGTATACTTCGTCGATGATTCCGAAACTACATGCGGCCTGATTCCTGTAAAACCAGGGATATGTAGGCAGTTCAGAAACCAGGGTGCGACCGAATTCTATCCCACAGTTTTATCTTGGTCAAAATAGGCCATCATATCTTTACCCGACAACTCTTTCATCCTTCCCGGGTAAAGAAGGGCAGCCGTTGATACCCAATTTTTTCTAAAATTATTTTCAAACTTATATATGAGCTTTCAAAATCACCCTTTGCAATAATGAGTATTTTTTCAATTTTGTTTCATATTTTATCTAAATTATTTCCCTATTTATTTAATATTGTATATTTTTATAATTTATAAATTTTGCTCTAAAATAAATTTCAAAATACTTTCCAGTTCAGTATGTCATTTATAATCACTTGTTATTTATCAAAAATCCAACTATTTCGTAAATTGGCCAATTGTGTCTTATTTAATTTCAATTACAATTGTTTTGCAATTATAGCATGATTAGTCATTTTATACCTTTAAAATCGAATTTATGTCTTTACATTTTTATATTGACTAATTATTGTAATTATACTTATTTTTTGACTTAATTTCATTTTTTGTATAATTATTCAGCTTTTTAATTAATTAATTATCCTATTTATTTGAGTATTTAACATCTAGCCTATCTTCATTTAAAATCTAACCACATTTCAAACTTATTACCCAACCCATTAACCCAATTGAAATACCCAAACCCAAACCCCATTATACCCCGTCCAAATTCTTTAATCAATCTGAGTCGTTGATCAGTACGAATCAACGGCCCAGATTATTAGTTCCCTTAATTAGTCTAACCTACCCCCTCCCCATCTCTCATTTTCCCATCTCACTCTCTTCTCGACCCCTCTGCTCCCAGTTCTCTCTAGAGCCTTCTGGGCTCTTCATCTCCACCGATGGCCTCCAACTCCGGCCACTTCCAGGCTCATCCCTTCAACCACCGGCCACTATGAAGCTGTCTCTCTGGTTACTTCGTCTCTAAGACCCTTTAAAGCTTCCACCATGCCAGAACAGCCATGGAGGCTCCTTCCTGGACGTTTCCGCCTTCTCCGGCGAGGTTCAACTCGGTGGTGTTCCGGCTACCACCACCTCTGAGTATTACGACATATTTTTCGACCATCTACGGGTTGTATCTCTGAAACCCTAGTTCTTGACCTTTCAACTTCTTTTAAGATCTACAATATATCTATGTTTATCTCGATGATTTTCACCTAACCTTTCTTAAAAAACTGGTACTCAAACGATTTTTGTTTTTTAAGAACTAGGGTTCTTAGAACCTCTTTTTAAATGGTTTAAATTCCGGATTTTTCAGTATTATCTTATCATTTGTCAGGACCCAAAACCCGGTTCAGGTCGTGATGACATCTAACGGTGAGGTTAGGCAAGCCAACATATAAATCCTTAGGAGATACTACCCCAGAACTTGAT